>JAANSM010004524.1:0-11225 GCA_036850725.1 Orchesella villosa
TGTCAAATATCATGATACACATGTGAAAACTTCAAAAAGAAACATTTTAATAAGCAGTTTGCATTAAAGTGTACGAGTTTATTATACGGACTCAAAGTATATTTTTTATGGTGGGTACGATTATTTTAGGAGTAAAAAACTCGTGAGTTGTAAAAGTCTCTTTTTTCAAGTGGTATAGCTGGATATTTTTGTGGTACCCTTAAATGCATGCCCGAATTTATAATACTCAGATTCATACTCAGTTATAATTGCATCCAGTTTTTGAATGTAACTAACAGATTCTTCGATAATAAATTCATTTGCAATTAAATCTGAGATTTCTGTCTGTGACTCAACGATTTTGTTAGATTTATCTAATAATTTGGTTATAGGAAGTGACTGTTTTGCACTAAAGTTAGTTAATTTATTAAATAAATTCCATATACTGCATAAATCTTTTAGTTTTCCGAACTGTTTTCGAAAATATTCGGTTTTCACGGATTTAATAATACTATTAAGATAGTTCCTTAAATTCCGATATTGAAATTGAATAGTTACACTAATAGAAAAATCTATATCTAATCTTAATTTATCACGATCGTGAATTTTTGAAATTATAGTACTGGAAATCCAGGGCGGCATGTAGCCTTTAACTTGTTTCCGCTTTACTGGGGCATGTTTCTCAAGAAATGCCATAATTTGCGCAATGAAAACAGCAAAGTTTATAGTAATGCTAACATTCGACAGTAACGTTAGCCAATCAATTATGTTTAAAGCCTTCACAAAGTCTGCAAACACAATTTGTTGGAGCAAAGCAAATAACATCCGGTGAGCACATAACCTTTGTGTTTGTCATGCATACATATGTTAATAAATGATCTGAGTCGCAATTTAAACTGTCTGCAATAAATTTGTTTTCATTGTTAACATATATATGATCCAACAGAGTGTGCGTTGTTCGATTCACTTTTAAGCTATCTTTCACTACTACAGATCGTGTAGGAAAGTTGACCTTTTGAAGCAAATTAAACTCTCTTGTAATACTCTGAAGTTTAAAACTAAAAGTGGATGATTGTAATAAATCAATATTTAAGTCACCCATTATTAGCACATGTGTTCCTAGTTGACTTATAAACTCACATAATGATTGAAAAAGCTTGAACAACTCCTCATTGATATCGTATGGTGGTACGTACATTAAAACTACATGCGCTATTGCTAAACCTAATTTGTTCAACAAAAACACATTGCATTCCACTAAATTTGGTGGAGCGAAAGGCAGATCAATTACTTGAAATTGACATGAGTTGTGTATATACACAAGCGAACCACCACCATTGTTTAACATCCTATCAAAACGGAAACAAACATAGTTAGGTATAAAATAATCGTTTGATTTATCTCTAACTGAATCTAACTTTGTCTCAGTATTTCCAATAAATAATACATTTTTTCCATTGTTAGTAAACTAGATATTTCACTAAATTTTGATTTTATACCATGGATTTTGACACAAACCCTACTTACTCTTACACAAGTTTTTTATCATTAACATTGTACTTATGCTTTTCTTTCGTGGCGAGAGTTTTCCAATTAATTTGATCATTTAACTTGGTGGAAGTGGTGACTTGAGATTGACGTGATTTAAGCATCACATTAAGATACGCCACCATTGGGATATGATCACTTGGAGAGCATAGATATGGTAGTTCAACATTTGAGACAATATTCCTTGATGCGAGAAAATGGTCAATCCAGCTACTTGTTCCATTTGCTTTGCTGCAGAAGGTAGTGGACGAGTCACATAAATATATAGAGTCCTCAAGTTCAAGCTCAAGGTCCTTACATAGTTGTATTAATTCCTTGAACTTTTTGGTTTGTGGTGAAACGTTAAAATCGCCCATGACCACCACTGCACAGTCGTGGTTTCGGATTCTTGATTCTATCATACCAAAGTATTAAGTTATATGATCATCATTTTCATGTGAGTTACATGGGAGATAAACGTTAATAATCAATAACTCTCCAATTTCGGTTTCTAGCAAAACTGAAGGCAATCTTGGGTCACTAGTGTCTATTTTCTTGATGTATTTTTCGAATTGTTTCCTGACGAGTATTGCAGTTCCTCCATACGGTCTCCCTTTTAGTCAGTTTCTAGAATTCGGCATGCTAGAGGCACATACAGATTTATAATTACTAAACGTGGACTCAACTATATTGCTTTCAAAAGTATATAGCCAAGTTTCTTGCAGAAGTATCACATCAAACTGGGAAGCATACTGTTGTAGCCACATGTAATTAGATTTTAAACTTTGAATGTTCCACGATAGTATTTTCATGCTTGAGGTGTATTGGTATTCAACATTTTTTTCAGTCCAAAGGGTTTCACTAGGACACCACTGGGCCAAAGATCAGATGTCACAGTTTCACTGAAAAACTCCTTAAGCTTCTTCTCACCAAGCTCAAAGATAACTCTAAAAGAACAGTATGTGTCATATTTTGTATTCCAACGCTCAACATCTTTTAATTTATAGTTATGTATTTTACTTCGTACAAACTTTTCGATAACCTCCGTAGATGTTCCGGCTGTTAAACGAGATAAGAAGAGATGGCCCTCTCGTGGCTTTTTCGGGATTGATTTTACGAATTCGTCCTCAGCATTTCCCATAATATTTTTAGGTTTTGGTCTTGGTCGTTTCCTTCGTACCTCAGTCCAAAAGTCTCCTCTGTCAGCTCCATTCTGTCGATCAGATAACAAATCCGTANTCAGCTCCATTCTGTCGATCAGATAACAAATCCGTAGGCAGACCCTCATTATTGTAGCCCATGGCTACTTTTTGCGAGATTGTAGGTGAGACAGGTGTTCGAGGTCGGGATGTGCCAGTTATATGCCTTTGTCTTCCGTCTCGTTTCGCGATTGTCAGAAAGCTAGGTGGCAAAGAAGTGGCAAAACAGAGCTCGAAGAGTTTGGTTCTAGAGAGAAGTTCAGAGTAGCAGCAGCGTCATTTCCTGAGTTGCTAGATGAACTAGCAGTAGAATCATTTGTTTTAGATTGTAAAACAGTCGCAATACTTTTCACATCCTGAAACGCATAAGTGAATTCCACAAATTTTAGTCGCAACTCAGACATTTCTGCTCTAAGTTGCATCTCATCCCCGATTGAAGAAAACACTCGACAGTATTTTCTCCGGTCAAGAACACCAAGGTCATTATTATGTAGGTCAGTCTGTCTGAGAATAGATATAATATCATCAATTGCCTTCTTTTTCACATCAGTTCCTTTGTACACTGTGTGCCTTTTCCCCAGTACAGCATAGAGAATCTTCCTGGACTCTAGGATGTCTACGTCATCATAGAAGTTTTGAAAAACGGTTGCGATGTCATCTGTCAGCTTGCAAGTCAAAATGGCGTGTTGAGCAGATGCCAGCAACTCATTAATAATTACCATCTGTGCATACTTTTCCATTACCAAATAGGAGTCTAATACCACGTCGCACGAACGAAAATGATTATAAGTGTAGATATCAGTTACAAGTTACAGTTATAGCTACGTTGACTGTATATGCAAGTTACTGTTACATTTGTTGAAAAAACAAGTTACAAGTTACAGTTACAATTACATTCGCTGGATAAGTATAGTTACAAGTTACAGTTAAGTTACGTAACTTAACTCTAACTGAAACAAAAAAGTTACAATACTCTGATGTCAAACCACCTAGTCGTTTACCGACTGCTTTAAAGGCTAAAAGCCCAAAATTGTTCATTGTAAATTCTTCAGAAACTCCAGGAAGCATTGGATTTTTATTTATTCCAAAACAGGAGATTATAATTAATACTTTGATAGCTCTTGAGAACGCACTACCGGTTATTCTAGGCTCTTTAATTCATTAGCAAAAAAGGTTTACAGTAAAAGCTGCAGTCAATTTTAAAGTATTTTATAAATTTAGTAAATTTTAATAAATTGCGGTATAACTGTACTTGTTATTCACTTCTTACTTGTGCCTTTATACCGCACAAAACTGGGGAATCTTGAGGTGCATTTTATTCATTCCTTCGGGAATAAATGGGAGATGCTCCGCCGCAGACCATCAAGGGGTCATAAGGTTTGCCCCCACTGGGGGTCAGAACACTTGCCAAAATTGGGGTACAATGAGAAATGATGTACTCGTCTAGATCTGTCCAAAAATACATATTTTCGACCATTTTAGTTTTTCCCCCCTGGAGGGTCCGGAGGTTGTATTTAAGAAACATAATTGATACCATCGTGCTCCTCTCTTTGAGATCTATCGATTGGTAGTCTCAGTCTTTAAAACAAAATCCACCCGATTCGCTACCCCAACCCGGAAACGAAGATACATACAACATAACAAACACGTAACAATAAAAAGAAAGGTGAAGAAATTGCATTCATTTTTTATGTGCACTGCAATTCCACGGCTTTTCTTTATTATAAAATTTGTAAGACTCTTCATGCCTTTTCAGTCGAGTGCAATACTGTGATATACTAGCAGGAAGAGCATTTGAGTAGAGTAGCGCACATTTAGTGAAATCTAGTTTTTCTTTGTTCATGCTCCTCTATTCCTATTGGTCAGTTTCCGTTTTACTCTGAAGAATGGAAAAGAGATATGCAGGTAGTAGCTGAGAGAGCTGCTCTTCCACTACCCTAATCTACGCTCTGGTATAGTTGATAGTACATTCTATCTTCATGATTCACATCTGTCTTGTCCAACTTACCCCTCAAAGTGCCGCGGTTCACTTGAATCCCGCTGAATAATTTTTTTCTTTTCAACTCGACAAATACTAAACACTAAAGGGAAAATGAGTAAACAAACATCAAACATAGGCAAGTGTCCCATATTCAGCCAAGCATTTTCGGAAACGCTAGCTGTAATCAATAAATGTTTGCAAAATACAACGGGATAATCAGTGCCACCTTTGAACCGGGTCCAGGTTTGAGTTCTAGTCATTTATTATGTTTTATATCTTGAGAAAAAATAGATTCTAGTACTGAAGTGCCAATACTTGAGAATAAAGTATGTGCGTTGTCAGTTGTCTTCATTCCTGCGTTCCGATCATACTTCAAACTTATTCATTCAATTTACACCGATTAAAAAAATACTCATTAGCATCATTTTGTAATGTTTAAGGTTTTGAGGAGGAGTAAGCCATGAACGAAACAAGAACAAACAAACAAACAAGTTGCAAGTGTTTGGGCCCTTTGGCAATCAACAATTGAGCCGGCCAACTTGTTGACATTTGACCGACCGTCCCAACCTCAATCTTAGCTCATCCGGTCATCCGTGGCAGTTCGCTGGTCACAAATGATGTTTGCATGTAAGACGTTAATGTCTTTCATGTCACATGTCATCAAATTTGAGTTATTGAAAGGCTGGAATTGGAAAGTGGGGATTCAGGATTGAGGGAAAGAAGATATTTAAAGAAGTTCAAATTAAATCTGAAATGGGGAAAGCGGGATCATGGATCGATGACAGATGATGGACGAGACGAGGAGCAACGGTCACCGGTGGAAATCGAAGATTAAAGGTTGAGATAGAAATGGAATAGCCAACCCTCAGTTTCAACTTTTGCGAGCAATACAAAATATGGTACGAGCCATTGAATTATTCGTCAAAAAATATTATGAAGTTGAGGGGAGAGAGAAATGTGATATCTCAGTACTATAAATAAGGACTGCTAATATACTTGATAATATATATGATGTACTGAGGATGCAATAAGGATATGTTAATGACCTATAGTTGATAGTCTTGATAATGATATATTTTTGTGTCAAATAGCCTAACTCTTCTTCCTAGAGTACTTCTTGATGCTTCTCTGCTGCTGACTTCTTGCTGACTACATACAGTAGTTCCCAAGCCTTTTAAAGGAGCATCACACTGATTCATGACCTATCTTGTAACAAACTCTTGACTCGTCCCATTTAATAACTTAGATGCCCTTATTTTGTATGCGGTTGAACGATGAAATGAACGGATGTAGACCAAGCAGACTCAATTTTCTCTGACTTCCTATCCACGCTCAAATAGATGACGAATGAGAATTAATTCCAAATCTTTTTCCTCCATCCAGCCATCTCTTCTTATCTCTTTTCAAGTAAGCAAATTTAAATACTTATTTAAAAACTGTTCTTTCATGTTTCTTGCAAGAGTTTAGAATGTATTTATTTTAAATCATTAGCTGGCTCTGACTTGCATCTGCAATAACTCGCACATAACCTCACCTGTAACATGAATGGGAACCGGAAATGTCTCTTGACGTGGTACGTAAAACGTGGAGTTGGAGCTCCTGGAAATAAGTTAGTCTAAGCAGTCTTGCAACCAGAATTATAGCATTTTGCATCTAGGCACCATAGTTTTTTAACATTTTGCTGGCCTTTAGGCAGACATTCTAATAATCTGCGATAATACGCGCTTCTCGGTCACACATAACTACAGCTAACGAAGCGAATCCTAGCCATATTAAAGCATTAAGTACTTTCCACGGTGTGATGTTTTCAGTTTTCATTCATGTTGAAAGTAAAGTAGTAACTTTTGCATATTTCAAATCAATCATTATTTTTTTTGTATTTTTATTTAACAGATTATTGAGCCCCTTCCCCCTCTCAACTCATCTCTTTTCGGACACCAAGTACGCTAGTCAACAAAAATGGGGTTTGAAACTGACTCTTCTTTAATCTCAACGTACGCCTCCGCCTCAACTTCATTTTCAATTCTCCACACGTCCCACCACTGAAGCCACGTACGAGAAAAGATAAGTTCCATGTAGGAAAGGATGCAGGATCAGCCCAACATTTTCTTTGCTTTCTGCTCACTCACCGCCCAAACTGAGGTTGGCAAGATTATTACGATGGTCTGATCAGTGAACTGAGAATGTACGAGCTCCTCTTTCATTGTCAGGTTGAAAATCTCTAGTTAACATATCAAAAAGAGAAGCGGATCTCAATGTGCGGCCAACGCAGCTAGCTGTTTCACTCGCCACTTCCTCCCGAATCCAAAACTTTTCCTTCTCTCTGCTACACATGATTAATAACCTTATAGTAGCCATACATGTTCAAAATAGTGATATAAATTAGGAGGTCATGTTACAAATTACTGCCTAAAGCTACATCAAAATGAAGAAAACTAATCATTATGAATGTCGTTTCAGAATAAAATAGAGCTTGAATCTTGGTATTAAAGATGTAAAACCCAATACTAATCTACAACCTAGTTAATTTCAACTTGCGAACTGTTCATTCAACCAACTAAATGCTCATAAATTGTATACGCATCCACATTGTGCAAACCGTGAAATATTGTGGAGTGCAATTGCAACTGCGTCATGCATTAGCTTGACAGCAAGCAAGCAAAAAATAAAAGAAACTCGTGTTTTCTACATAGCTATCTGCTTCTTCCAAATTCGAAAAGTGGTTAAAAGCCTCTTACTCTCGTGAGTTACTGATTGAGTGTGCTCGGTAATCGTTGACGATGTTATTTAGCTCAGGTACGAGTTGTGTATTAAAACCGTGTTATTCACCAGCAATATCCCAACGAGGCGTTGATGGTGTAATGGTTAGCATTGGTGCCTTCCAAGCACTAGATCCGAGTTCAATTCTCGGTCAACGCATTATTTTTGCAACTTTTTTTGTCTCATGTAGAGCAATTTCCTTTGAAGAGAATCCGCTCACTATTTTCTCATTGTATTCTTATGTTCAGGTAAACCATAAATTACAAATTAAACATAATGTTTTATTCATATTCCTGAATTCTGGTTTGATGCAAACTTTAGACATTTTATTATGTGTACAGCAATAACCAAAAACGCTAAAGCTCCGATTCCAACAATTATCCACCTAAAACAGCAAAGATTTGGAGTCAAGCTAGAGGTTTTCGTATTTGTCCTGTGAAACATATGAAATATTTATGTTTATAAATAAAAATACAAACTTACATAGAGTTTTGAAAAAGAGTGTTAAATCCGCCTGCATAATTGTCTACAACCGATATCGATGAGTTTGTCACAAATTGAGCAGCTACCACAGCATCTTCGACCACGGATTTGCTTATGTTTGCAGCTAAGCTTGGAGTTTTAACGGCACTCTCCTTCAACAACAACGTGCTAACATTTCCCATTGTCGCTGCAACTTTAATGGCGCCATCAAACAGGGACTTACTCACTTTCACTGGAGTTTCAATGGAAAACCAGGGATTGGAGCTGGATTCACCAGCACTTTCTAAAAAGTTTACATGCAATTTTATTTTTTTACAATCAACAATCACGAAGCGACACACTTAAGCAATCGACTTTGTAAATATATGTAAATCCTACCAAAGCTGTCTCCAAACTCAGTGCCTTGAATCCCAAATGGGTTATCAGCCCGGTTTTTTGAGAGTATTTCCAAACAAGATTGGAAAACCAAGACTACAAAAATCCAAAGAAAGGTCCACATTATGAGATGACTCGTTTTTACAAGAATAAGCAGGAAGGGATTTTGTGAGGTGTGTGGAAAGTAGTGTGTGGGAGGAGACTGATACCCCACCTAGAAAACTGGTTGGTAGCGTGCAATTTTCAAAAAAAAATTCCAACGCGTACTAATCGCAACTCTCGGCAATAATCGTTACAATTTTGGACTACGATCAATCATACAATCATATGGATCATTATCATGGATTTGTTTTGTGTAGTTACATAGGAATTGAATGCCAAATATCATTGAAGCTGTTTTGATCGTCTGGAGCAAGTAGTTATCATGAAAGCAATGCTACACAGCCCGACTCGTATCTTTCCAGCTAGGAGGAAGCATTATTATAATTATTTGGGTAGAATGGACCTCGTATTTCTCGTTAGTCATTAGTCGTCGCAATTGATACAATAAACTCCAGTTTACGAAGCCATTAAAATAGGCAACAATCATTCCTTCTTCCCACACGCTCTGATAAAATGCCAACTTTAGTTTGAACGTACAAATAAAAGGAGTGTGATCGAATAAGAAAACAATGAGTGATAATAAAAGCCACTATTAGCATAAACTTTGATATGAATCGCACTAAATGTTCAACATGAATTCATTAAACTTGATTGCTTACATTTTGTTCACACTTGAAGGCGCAACCAGCACCACGATTTTGTAATGCAATTCTCATATCTAATTCGTCGTAATACAAAAAGACGTATAATAATATGCAAGTACATTCATAAAATCCCAACAACAAATTGCAATAATTTGCCAACTCATTAGTCACTGTCCACATAAAAGTTGATGATCATGAATTATGAAGATAGAAAGACATAAAATATCCCAACATTTTTCGTTTATCCTCAGTTTGAGAGAGCAACACATTTTGGTCAAGTAAAGAGAGAGGAAAAGATTGCAAAAAATGCAAGCCATCCAGCGTCCAGCTTTCATGCCAATGGATTTTCCCTATAATTTCGCTCAGTCATTCACTTGATCGTAACCATATCCCACATATTATAGCAATGCATTTCGCAATCCCACTGTTTTTAATTTCAGCTTAGAATTCACAAGCAACCAGTTTGAATGTGAAAAAGGGAAATGATTGAATGGTATGTATGGAGAAGGTGATCTTCTCCTTCTTGCTCGTCATTGCATCACTATACAACTAAAGCTGAGATTTTGTGCAAGCCAAAGCAAAGGATAGGGGAAAGTAGAAACAAGCTGCATAAAAATACATCTCCATAATATAATATGTAATCCAATGAAATTTTGCACTTGATTTCCTCTCCAATTCATATCTGAATGGAGAATGTTCAAACTCAAAGAGACTTTTAGGGTTTTGGCTTTGAGCTGAGCTCACTACTCCCAACTCAATCAGCTTCCGCTCTACTTACTACTCATTTTGGCGACTCACTAATCTCACTTCTCACAATGACCTTTGCTCAAAAAATTCATCCACTTTGAGTGGGCATAATAAGCAAATTACAAAAAATTGAATGAATCATCATCAACTCAAGGTCCATTCCTATAATATCAGAGCTCATTTAAACTAGTTCAATTTGTGATGATGAGGCTCATACCCTCTCATCCCATTTCCATATGAATATTCATGTATCTCTCTATTATTCACATAATTTTAGTAGTTGCTAATGTTCATCGCGTATATATATACATATTATACTGAATGTCCAAAGTTGTGGATTGCAAGCAAAGCAAGCAAAAAAGAGGGTGGATCTGAGTATTGAGAATATTGTGGGTTTGGACATTGCATTGTATCCTATTATGCTTATGTCAGCCTAATATGTAAGAATGAATAAGAATAATATCGCACAATTCTCAATGTTTGGAGTTAAGTGAGCCTAATTAGGCTGACGAGTGAGTTAAGATTAAGAATACTCAAGCTGCTCACTCCTAATCCCAAGTAGAAGCCTTTTATGTGCATTGAGGTCGCTATCTTTGTTGTCTGCTCTTGTTAAACCTCAGTTCATTTCCGCAACAACAAGTTATATAAACAAAAGAAGCAAGTTTGAGTTTGTTCTGTGGGTGTAGTCCTCTCACTACTAGCATATAGTAGTCCTGCTTCTGCTCTTGTCTAAAGGCTGAAGAGAGCATCTTGTGTGGAGCAATCACTCCAATTCACATCTCTCATCTGATTATGAGGAGAGTAACGTAGCATCAACATCGGCATATCATCAACCTCATTTACATTAAATATAGCAAAGCTGGCAAAAAAATTCTTGTCTACAAGGATGACAAAAGACATTCAAATTCCTTACACTACTACTACCTTTGCTCTCTCATCTCTCGTGATTCATCAATGATATGATGAGCGCGGAGATGCAGAAATGGATAGAGTAGAGAACATCTCTCTCCTTTTTAAGGCTCTCTTTAATGTTGGGTGTAGAATGGGGAGTAAGGGAGTCACTCATCAGAAGCATAAAAAGCGTTGTGTTGTGCTCGCTTCAATGTTGATGGTAGCCCTCAGGAGATTTGGAGTAGCAACCAAACAAGCAAAGTCAAGCCTAACAAAATATGCTCTTGTTTCACTCTTCTGGCTCTACTGGCCATAATATCACATATATACCATCATCATCATCACTTTTCTCATTATTACTCTCCCTTCAATGTTCAACTTCAACTGCAACTCAGTTACACAGCTACTTGCTTGCTCGCTCCTCTCCTTCTGCTTTGCATCTAGCTCTGCAGTCTAACCTGATGTGATGGGATGACTGACTCACAATCAGATGCAAAATGCAATGAAATGACGGAATAATGGAATAGTGGAAAAGAA
>JAANSM010004525.1:0-11224 GCA_036850725.1 Orchesella villosa
TCGTCTCTGTACTTGAAGTTGGAGCTGGAACAGCTAGGTGAGATGATAAACTTTTATCCACTGAAGTGCTCTGTGTTGCACCAGTTCCAGAATTTGATGACACTCCTGCAATGCTCATGTCATCATGGGAAGGGGAGGCAACTTGAGACGCAGTACTCGGTTCCGTAACTGTACCATCTTCCTCTTGAAACAGGCCAATGAGTTGACTAATGTAATCACTTCCAGCAAAGTCCAAATCTTTTTTCTCTGAACCATCAACTTTTCCCATGATTTTAGCAAGTCCTCTTATTTCTCTTTCCGCTGTTGAAACAAGTTCCAACGCATCTTTTAAAGAATCTTGCATCGTGGCATTTAAACAGGATCCAAAATCTTCCATGTATAATGCCTCTGGATCCTTACACTTGCACTTTCCATCTTGGCAACGTAAACCTTTGGACTCATCACACTCTGGCTCACAATCTGATAACGTTATCTGCTTCGCATTTCCACCGCCAATTGGATAAAGCACGATGGGCTTCCGTCTTGTTTCCTCAATCGTGTCCAATTTGCATCTTGTGAGGCTATGCAGGCTATATCCCGTTTTACAAATGCATTGTTTCCTGTAGCATTCTGCGAATTCTGGGCACATGCTATCCGCGTTGGGTGAGGAGTCATCGCACTCCTTTCCTATCGGAATTACACATGAACCTTGACGAATATCGTAGATTTGGATAGGATTTCTGCAAACACAAATTTCATTTTTGCATTCCAAATTCTTGTTTGGCTCACAGTCGGAGGTAATATTGCACGGGGAATTGTAAGACACGGATCCAATCACAACGGTTGGAAGTGTTGCAGCAATAGGACTTTCTAATATTGATGATGGTTGCGCATCAGGAGAACTGCTACTATCAGTAACAATGGGAGCAACGGTGGTGGTAGTGGTAGAGGTGGTATCATTGCTGGAGATTTCGATATTCGTTTCGTTTTTAATACTCAAGATTTCAGGATCTACTTGAGTCCCATTGCTAGGAATTTCAGTAGCTGTTTCTGCCGTTTGATTTAAATTGGTGGTTTGCTCGGTCTCTTGAGTAAAAACTGGAGTTGGAATGATCAACAAAAAAGCTACTACTGATGCAAACAGTAGCAGCAAATTTTTTGATGGCTAGAAATAACAAAAGTAAATATAAACTTTAAAATATAGATTCGGTATTTTATTTAGAAATCAAGGGATAAAAACTTACACTCATATCTTGATATAAATATCAAGTAGAGTTTTCATTTGCGAAAACTTTTGGATGCTTGGCCCTATCCTTTCCTTTGTTTGAGGGACGTACACAAAGAATTTGAAGCCGTTGGCTATGATTCCATTGAGAAACTATTGTTCAAACTCCTTCTGTTCAACTCTCCACGAACTGTAAAACTGAGCAACAAGTAAAATAATAATCGTTGGGCCTATCTATGTAAGGAGAATTATTATTCATCGAGATCCGGAGGATATCCGCAACACTAATCTTGAGCACTGCGCAGCCCTTATGTTGGACTGGCACTTGTTGGCTTATCTATTGTGTTCTCTTTCCAAAAATGAGCATGACCTAGCTAGATGAAGAGGAGTAGTTGTGGAGAAGAGGAGAGACTATACAATTTTAGATGAATTCGCCAACGCCAAATTTAATTGAGCGATTCACGATGTAGTATAATATTTTGCATATTATATTGATTCTTTTAAGTTTGTAATATACTCATCGCATCTTTATCTTCCATAATTCATGATGAGTTATTCTCAAATACCCTAAACAAAGGACTTTTGATACTTGTTTTAATTATTTATGCTTGATTCATAGGTATTTACGTTGTATCGTATGTATGAAGATGCATAATTATTAATTTGTGTAGTTTGCCAGAAATTAATCTTCCATAGATATCTTACGTGTGTATAAGCTCGAATTGAACATTGACAATAGCCAACGGCTTCAAATTCTTTGTGTACGTCCCCTAAACAAAGGACTTTTTGATACTTGTTTTAATTATTTATGCTTGATTCATATTCATAGGTATTTACGTTGTATCGTATGTATGAAGGTGCATAATTATTAATTTGTGTAGTTTGCCAGAAATTAATCTTCCATAGATATCTTACGTGTGTGTATATAAGCTCGAATTGAACATTGACTTTGACTTTTCCACTTGAGTAGCTCTTCCAAAAACAAAATTCATAATCATAAGTATAGTCAAATACAGTGTACGCAAAACTGAAGATGTTGAGATTTGGTACAGTTTAGGTTGCACTGCACCGAAAGATATATATTTATACTCCTACATTAGTAAAATATATTAATGTGCATCTTGCATGGAATGGATAGGTCCATGATCCATGGTTGATGGGGTCCATGGTATGTGTAATTTGGAAATGATATGATATGACTCATTAAATACTGATAGTCTTACATTGTTAATGTAAAATATGTGAATATGAAGGGGGTTCAATGATACACCTGGTAAAACTCATGTAAATCAAGAAGATTCCTCTAGAAATTCTTGCACTATCATATATCTCTCATCCCTTCTTCTAAGATGAGTACATTTGCATCTTCTAATAATGATGAACCACATGGCCCTGGTTGTTCATTAATTGATTGAGGTATTAAATTCAGCACGATTATTGTGTACAAGCACTCACATATAATGTAATCCATCCAGTGACTATAACTTACACTCATTAATGTGTAATACGGGTTGTGGTATACAACTTTTCGTATTCACATTTCACATGCTTACAAATTGTTAAAGCAAAAAATAGAACGCACTATTAAAATAGGATGTGAGTTGCGTACACAATTAAACGAAGTATATTATAGGTGGTAGTCGTTTACAAATTGTTTTTTCGTTTCAAAAGATTTCTTCTTTGGAGGGATAATTTATGTTGATGCAGGTGTCCATGAGGGGTCGTTTGAAGGCTATATCCAGTCGACCATGCTGATTTTTGGCTAACATAATGACATGCATCTGCATATTATGTAGGCACGTATAATAGTTGATATTGTGCATAATGAATTTTATGGTATAAAACATCAGAAAACGTGGTATAATACATATATTGTACAGTTAGTTTTCATTTTTATGAAAATTATACAGGATGATTGAAGTTAACTGCAATGAGGTAAATTTGTTGAATTTGTGGGATTCATAATGCTGAATGTTTACAAAAGTACGAGATATAAAGCCAAATGGGGTCAGAATTTATGTAAAATCATGAACTGGAATTTGGACTTTGGTTTATTGGATTGATAAGCTATTAATTACCTCAAGAAAATTGCGCAGTAGTGATCAATCAGGAGTGAAAATCCAAACTTTAGTATAATTATCATAATAAGAATACTTGGACCTTAGAATATTCTGCATTAACGTTTTAATAGCAATAGAGCCACCAATAATGTCTATTTCATAACTGTTATCTTTATCTATCTTCCAATCCTGATACTTATTGAACTGAGAATGAATATTTAATTTACTTGTACATCAACTATGTTTTTGGATTATGGGAAAATAATCACAATCCTTCATATTGTACTCGACTCTCGAGGTTTCTTAAATTGAAGATGAAGAAGAACTCGTTCAAGCAATAAAAAATTAAACGTGGTCTACAAATTTGCAATTTGTACAAAGATATTCGTGTGGTTACAGTGATTGCACTTAATTAGAATCAGTAAACCATGAAACCTACGGGGTGTGTGCAGAATATTAAAGGACATGCTTGGTGACTTACACTTTATACTCATGCTTAGTTTTTCGATTCAAAATCTACACCGCATCATTGTAATATCTTTGTGAGATGTTGATGAGCATTTAACACTTTGGAAATCAATCATTACGTATGATTTGTAATGCGTATTAAAGTTGTAATACAATGCACATTGTAACGATGCTTCAAATCAAAGTTTAATTGAATGCGTTGGATATTGCTTAAAATTGTAATGAAATACATAAATTATAACGTTTACTCTTGGTGGTATGTTGCTGATTCCTAAGTATTCCGAGACGGAAATGCCACGCCTGTGTTTATTCTTTTTTTGTTTTCCTCATTCCTCAACAAGTTTACTAATTCGACATAATTTATTGCACCTTTAAGTGCAATCTTTTATAACAATTGCAAAAGTTTTGTATATGTAAGTATGAGTCATATTGAATCAATGAACTGAAAAGTATGGGGAAAAAATATGCTGAAATGTAAAACTACCAACACCAACCCGCATTTTAGCATTAGAAATAAACTTATGTGACGGGTGTGAAATTTCTAATACGAAATCGAACGATAATAAAGAACTTGTACAGAAAAATGACTTGATATGAAATTGGAAATAGATGTTGTGGTTTGACACAGCAAATTATTGAGCAAACTGCGTAAAGAACAATTACTGACTAAATAAGTAGGTTCGGAATATATTTAGTGACACATATTAAAAAATAAATTAACGCTATTATAATGCGCATCGGATTCATAAATGTTTCGATCCACAATAATTCATGAATCATAATGACGGTTTGTATCATTACGGAATCACCCAAGACGTATGGTAAAGGGTTCCAGTTATGTCTCCTATATGTCTTAACTAATCGTAAGCAGAAGGAACATTTTAACTTCAACCATACACGTTAATCCCCTGTTGGATGTTGTCAACACATCAACTTGACTTCCATATCCGTTTGCATTCCGTTCCAGACTGGAACTTCCAGTTGAAAGTTGATTTCCTGCAACACCGGTGCATCAAGAAGGAAGAAGTTGTCTCAAAACACAAACCTTTCTTTAGTGTCCGTTAGCTACATTTTTCCAAAGGAGAATTCCTTCGAGTCGGCAGTCGTGTCTGGAATGTCGAGGCGAACACTGGACTGGACTTTTAGAGAAAACATACCTAATTACTTTTAACGAGATTGCCTTCCGACAACCCGTTTTTTGGATATTAACCTGTCAAGCGGAGAAAACTGTCTTTCTGTTTCCGGGAAATCCTATACAAAACGAACTATTTCACTCGTTCCATTATCCATATGTAAAGGAAAGGTGAGCATAAAATTCATTTCCGCAACACAAATTCCATTCACCCCAAACAATAACGGAAGTAAGTTTACTTTTTAATATAAAATTCCATTAAAAACAAAACTTTCCTGTCTTCTGTTCATGTCTTACTCCCAAAATTGCTTCGGGCTTCTATATTTTATGTTCGTGGTACTTTCCTGTCTTCTGTTCATGTCTTACTCCAAAAATTCCTTCGGGCTTCTATATTTTATGTTCGTGGTACAAAATCTAGATTGTATTACATTTGCATTTCACCACCTCATTTCCTAACTCAGGTAAAACTGTAAAGCTTTCACTAAAGCCCCATTTCATTCCAGGTGTTCTCACTTTGCCCCAAAGTTTAAGGTTACCGAATTATTAAGAAAAAGATTAGTTTTCTCTGAGAAACAAGGAATCAACTTCTTTTTTTAAGCTTTTACCATTATTCATTCAAAATAGCAACTCGGAAACCTACCAGAAATTCATTAAGAGCAAAAAAAGGATGTGTGTACATAAATATTTTATGTAGAGCATTGCCTTGCTTTACTTTACTATCAACTATTGCCACTGCCACCAGACCACCAAAAGTGTAAAAGTACGTCGTTGATGATAGCGGAATTGTATTCCATTTCCATTCTATCTCATCTCATACAGTTTTCATTGCCCTCATCATCAGATACGTTTCCCCTTCTTCGGTTCCCGTCCCAAACCAACTTGTCTTTCTGATACATTAAACATTACGTATGAGCTACATATAAGTTGGTATGCTGTCTGTATGTATGGAAGATTGAACTATATGAAGAAGCAGCTGAAACGGAATGTTGAATGTATGTTTGTTATGGGTCGGGTGCTTGGTGCTTTCAACAAACTTCACATTTTTTAGTTTAGTCAATTGAAACGGAGTGTGCTCAAAGTTGAAAGTGTTCTTCCTGCTTCTGGTCTGGTTTTTTTTGAAGAAGTTATTGTTTTAAGCAAAAATTTACTTTAGAATTTCTCTTCTTAAGTTCCTTTTAAGTTGGAGAGCTAGCAGTTACTGAATTTTGTCCGAAAATTCCATCCATTAATCTCTTCTTTTGCGTTTTAGATTGGTGGTCATTACTGGTAAGTTTTCTTCGATTGTATAATCAGACAGTCACAGTCAAAAACTTTAAATGGTACTGTAGTTTAAAGTTTAGTGTAGTGTAGCAAAGTAGAATTGATATTGACAATTGATCAAATTGATGTAGATTTGTAACCAGAGATGATTTGTTCATCTGATCTGGTAGTTGTGTTGAATTCAATAAAAATTGTAAAAATAATTTTATGGATACCAAATGATGAGTGGTTGTGTAACAATTTTTTTTGACTCGGGTTGTATTTTAGCATCTTCCAAATCAACTCAACTGGCTACTGCTGCAACTGGAAAGTAACAAGGAAAGGGAAGAGTTATAATTTAACAATCTTGAGTGAACCCCTGCCCTGCTGACGTGCGTAGGAATTGAGAATTTCAGCAAAGTCAAGTGCTAATAAATTCAAATAGTACAACAATGGCAGACCTTGTGGATAACATGGCCATGGACAAAAATGATCCAAACCCCAAAGAACTTACAAGAACTCACACAATATGTGAGTTTATTTATTCATTATGGTACCTTGTACTGGATACAAGTCTTCAAAATGTTTAAAATTGAATGTAGAAAGAACTACACGTTATTGTATTTGTGTGATTAGGTCCAGGGACTTCTCCAGAACATGCAAGATAAGTTTCAAACCATGTCTGACCAAATTTTAAATCGAATAGATGAGATGGGGAATCGTGTAGATGACCTGGAAAAGAACATTTCAGATCTTATGACTCAAGCTGGAGCTGCACCCTACGAGCAAGGTACACCTGGTGGGGTGGTGACTGGTGTCGGTGTTCCCACTGAGCCTCGCTAGATACGTTAATGTGTTCGTCTCAATTTTGTAAATAAAAAATATACTTACCATTTCTTAGGTTTAAAGTGAGGTTTAAGTGAAATCATCATGGAGTCTCCTGTCACCGTGCCGTTAATGTATTATGTACAATGTCATCCTTTTGCAATAATGGGAACGTAACGTGCTACAAGATGTATTTGGTTCTTTTGTAAGACAAAGACAAAATGACACGTAGAATGTAGTTTGCATCATCGTTTGTCGGTTAGTTTATTTATTACCTTTGTAGTTAGCTGAAACTGAAGTGTAAGCTTAATTTTATGTCCATTTTTCGACAACCTTTATGATTTCCTTGATGCTGTTGGAGTATTTTGTAGTTAGGCATGTTATGGTACTTTGAAAATATGCTGAATTGATTATTGTAATTAGAATTTGATATGCAGATTGAAGATAAATGATTTGCTAAAGGAGAGATTTGTCACATTGAATAGTTGCGTGTTTCGTCAATTTATTCTTCCTATCATTAATTAATAAATGCGATGAATAGCGAGAGGAACCATATATTCAGGACAATTTGCAACAATCGTAAACGAACTACTACTGTTAAGCATCACAGGGGAGGAGGAATTGAATAAGTATGTAGCTCATTTTTGAAGGTTTGGGATTAAATACGCCTGGAGATTCCACATACATGTTGGTAGAGAAAGCATCTGATATTGCACGTATGTCATGAATCTTTTTGGTATCAGTTCTAGAAGCTATATATATCTTTGAATATAGGTTCAAACTTTAAAATACATTCATAAACACTACACTTCACAAGTATCAGTATTTATCTTAATTAATGTCTATAAAGCTCCAATATAACTAAAAACCCAACGCGGCTGTACAGCAAAATTCTCAAAATAAAGTTGTGTTATACATATATTCAAATGATTTGGTACCGGTAATACTATTAACGTATATGTATTTTACGCATGACCAATAACAGTAACAAGGCTTTATTCCGAAAAAAGACACGAAGGAACTGAAAAATCCCCATTATGCAGCATGGTTTCGTCTTCAAAACAATATGATAAAATATATCTTATCTTTGACTGAATGTGAGACTTGGCTGTAGAATTCGGTGTGAAAATAAGAGCAACTTGAGTCAGAATAGGACGGAGGAAGAAACGTCTTTTTCCAAGGTGGAAGCTCCATACAGCCGGGTGGAAGTAGTTTCACCTGTTAAATTAATCATACTCGGTACAGTGTAAATGATCATGATCTCCTCTAGCAGTAAGTGTAAATGTGCATAGGTGATAAGCATAAGATTTATGCTAATGCTTACTTGCAACCCTTTTGGAGGTAATAGCTGAAATACATAGTTGAGAAGTCCATTACTTTTACTCCTATTCGTAAGCAGTGACTACAGCCACGGTGACTGAGTCTGGAAAACCAGAATACCTTCCAAAGGTAAGAGTAAGACAGACATCTTTACTGTTATCTTCCAACTGAAGCTCCAAAGGTTTCAGATCATCAATTAAATCAATCTTTTCCAAGTCCAAGTCTCGTACAGTATTTAAAGAAAATCCAGAATTCACATTAGATATCTTGTTCCCTACTCCATTATTTGAAGCCACAGTTCCCTCTTGAAGTATCGATGAAATTTTTTGAGTACTGCCTTTGTTGTAGTTCATTCCATTGGTATTACTGTTTTCTACGGGAGATTTTTCGCTTTCTAAGACTAGAAGCAGATTTTCATCGTTTGCCTTTGGCTGATCAATACAGTTTTCCGATTCATTATGAATATGGCTTGCAGAACTTAAATTGCTGGTAGACTTTAGCAAGGGTTTTTCCAAGAAGTCCAAATCTAAAAGGCTTAGAGGGTCCGGCTGGGAATTGTGGGATGTTTCTGGTAAAGTAGGTACAATTATAGGATTTTGTTGCAAAAGCGTTGCTGGTTTCTCCTGTTCTTCTGATGGTCGTTTTATCTGGCTTAGTGGTGTTTTATCAGTCCTATAGAAATACATACAATATAGCGTGGCTTTAATTTCTTATTACTACTATGATGTATGATACATAATAATTTGTTAAAGGAAGGAAATATTACTTTTTAAGCTGTGAACAATTCGGTACGCCCTTTAAGCCCTGTTCCATCATTTCTCTACTGAGTTTACTGATTTCACCAAATGGTTCCACTGGTTCAGGTTTTGTGGTTTTCTTCAGGTCCAAATCAACTCTTTGAGGAGTGGCTAGTGGAGCACAGTCTATGTCAAGATTTAAAAGTAGATTTCCACTGTCATATTCTCCAATTTTGTTAATACTTTGCTGGCGGCTCCCACTACTACTTGTTGCAGCTCGATTGTCATCAACCAAATCCAGTAGGAGTTGGTCAGCTAAAGATAATTCTTTTNGTAGGAGTTGGTCAGCTAAAGATAATTCTTTTACGGCAGAAGCTTCAGGAACACCTTCAGCAGCACCGTCAGATTTTTCTTTTTCAGATGCTTTTTTGATAGAATTCTTTTTAGAATCGTGTAGCAAGAGCACGTTCTCAATATTTTCACTAGCTTGGAGTAACGATGTTACTTCGTCATTTGTTTCTGTAGCCACTCCCCCTAATTTCTGCTGAAGGTTTCGACATGTGTCCACTAGTTCGTCGACTATTTCCTTATCAATGCTTGATTGACTTAGCATTTCAGTTAAGAGCCCAGTGGATGTCTCAATTCGGTCAATGAGGGAATGTAGCTCTGCACGCCTTTCATTTCGTTTTGTTTCTTCTTCTACTAGATCTTTGATAAGACGATTAGCTGCCTGTAAGTCTGATGGATTTTTGGACTGACAGCAACCTCTTGAGAATTAGAGCATTTTCCTTTCTCTCAAATATACTCTTTTGTAGCTCTGCTTCTTCATCTGCAACTTTTGTAGGTTTCTGAAATGTTGCGTTAAAAATGCGTAACTTATTCTGTTCTGGTAGTTTTCTTATTACAAATAGCATTTGTAGCTTCAATAAAACATTCAATTTCATTAACCTGTATTATGCCTCCATCAATTAACGATTGGTATACGGAATTAACTTTGGAGTGCTCACTCGGAAACCACCGTTTTCTTTTAGCACCAGCAGCATCTTCCAAAAATTTTATAGCACGATCTTTCACAGCTATAGGAGTTTTGTCTGCTAAATATTTGGGAGACAGGATCCGAATGATTTCATTTAAAAATCTGTATCTTCCTATTTCAGTCCTGAATTCGATGGAGCCCTCTGTTTCCGATTCCAATGCGTTTTCTAGAAACTACACAATGGAAAATGAATGTTAAATCCAATCATGCACTTTTCTAAGCTCTGCAGATTAGTGCAGATGCAGGAAATAGAGTCTGTTGAATCACTAAGCCTGTAATAATGTACACTTACATCAAAAGCATGAATGGCTTGAGCTTCAGAAGGATTTTGAATCTTTGCAGCTAACAACTTTGAAACAGCAACTGTATCCAGATGGAGTTCTACGCATTTCTCTCAGGAAACTTGTCATTTCATGCTGAGTTATCGGTGACTTTTGCATAAGTTCCTCTGCAAAATCATTATCATTAAAATTTCCATTCAATCAAAGTACAATTTGAGAAACAAGTGTTTGCTTATATGAATATGAAAAAACTTTTATACCAAAATTTCCAGATAGATCCATAATGCTAGTTTGATAAAGGTGATGCGAGAAGATAAATTTCTAACTAAATAATGACGTTTACACTTTGTTCACCATGAACAGAACAACAAATTATTTCATTCGAAAAAGAAATTAGATGCGAAGTACTATATATTTAAGAGTTTGTTAGTGGTCATGGGTGTACAGTCTATCCGTTTTTCGTTCTTTGGTAAACTGCTTCCAGCTTTTCAATTTTATTCGCACAGACCTCAAACTCCAATGGAAAGTATTTAAATGCCAATATGATATTTTGACTAGGTTCCAGTCACTCATTTGAACTTTAGGAAACTATCCCATCACCCACCGCGTTTATTATTCTTGCTTGTTTCTTATACATAAAAAGTTAGTCTATGGTTCTGGTCAATAAATGATAAAGCTCTCCAGAACCAACATCAACAACAGAACAGAAAAGCTTTCTCCAGGCCAGGCAGCCCGTCTGTTTTTGTAGATCATTCATGCATGCATGCATACATTCTAACATTTCTTTATACACATCTCATTATCTTCTCATATACCATTCTATACTACTTCTTCACAAGAAGTATTCATATCCGAACTCCAAATGTTGAATCAAGTTGAATGTTATCTACCATCATCATCAGGAAATTCCATACACTCCAAC
>JAANSM010004526.1:0-11223 GCA_036850725.1 Orchesella villosa
ATATCTTTTGCGTGATACTCCATGTTTCTTTTTTTTGCTACCCCCCGTTCACTTCAAACATAGTCAACATAAGAAAAAAGTGAGCGAGTCAGCAGTTGTTATATCCAAAGCTTTGTTGGGAAACTATCGGAAAATAATTTTGAAGAATTCCCCAGTAATATATTACCTTCACATCAAGTTGCATTAGTACTTACAACCTATTTTGTACACAGAGAATGAATGGTATATATCCATACACAAGCTCATTCTGGAGAAATCGCCCGAAGAGAGAAATATGCCCAATCCAATCATTTTCTCATTTGCGACAATAGCAATTCCAACATTGTCGATTACTCTTCCTCTCTACTTAGCCTTTCTTAGGGAAAGGGGATCCTTGAGAGGAGAAAAGTTTACTTCATTTTTCATGATCCTTTTCTTCCTCCTGTTCCTCTTTTAAATAGGATCGTTAGTGTGTATCTAAATGCTTTAGATCGTTTTTCTCTCTCTTCCCTGTTGCAATTTTCATGTCACATCTAACTACGTGTTTGCATGTATACCATTCGTGTATACATTCTTATATAGCATTATAGAGTCAAAAGCTCGAAACGTCGAGGGATCACAAGAGAAATAAGGAACATGATTTTTTTCGTTTCCATTTTCTCTCTATAGCCTTTTTTCTTCTACTCCAATTTCTTATCCTTTCCTCCTATTTATAAGGATGAGACACTATCACTTTGGTGCAGAGACGGAGGGAGACATTACTTGAATTAAAACTCCCTTCAGTCCCATTTTGCATGATTTCTTCCTGCTAAGTTGGTTTGGTACACACGTAAAAACCAGATAATGGTAATCCTCCAGGAGTAGTACTTTTGTATACTAGCTCGTCCTTCCACCAAAACCTAATAACCTAACGCATATAATATGAAAAAGGGAATGAATAAATGAATGCGAGTAGTTTACCAATGCAGCGGGGACTTCAACTGTCAAGACTAATGATACTTAAAAACAGTCACTGAGGACTTTTCTTCCGCAGAGATATGAATCATTTCGTATTATACAGTTGCGCTAGCTATAGAGTCCATTCTAAAACGAAGAATATCCTTTTGAAATTAAAGGAGAAGTGGAGCAGAGTAGACACGAGTGAGCATTTGGTACTTCCTCCTCGAAACGTGGATAATTTTATAAGAAGGAAAATGAGGATAGAATAGATAGAAAGTGAAAGCACGGTCTTATAAGCTATATGTCATTAGCCAACGGCTCGAGGAGCTCACCTAAAAAGCACTAATGAATGATAAATGTTGCCAAAGCCAAACGAGGAATTTTTCTCGCTCTCCCCAGATATCTCATTTTGCTTGACATGCAGTTTTTACTTTTGTAATAATAAGTAGGTAGAAAGTGGTATTGCGGTTTTGGCGTGCCTCCGCTTTCGCTTTACTTCCTCTTTCTCTAACTGCTGTTTGGTATAACTACAACTCGACTCGTCGTGTTCGTTTATGTGACAATCACAGGTTGGGAAGTGAGGGAAAGGTCTCCGTGTGAGGATGACTTGAAGCTTATATAAATGGGAATGCATATTAGCACTTATCACACAACTCACAACGCTGACAAAACTATAGTAATGTAGCGTAAGGAATGAGAAGAGACTCTGTGTGAGAATAATTTATGGAGTGTGGGGTTTGTGCTCCTACACACAGCAGAGTCATCGTCACTGCAGTCATTTGGATGCTAAACCGGGGAGAAAATAATGAAAAGGCGGAGGAGGCGGTGGCGGAAAAGATACGGTATGGAGGAATGGGATCACAGGGGGAAACTTGTGTCACCTTCGTCAGGATGCGAGATAACAAATATGCATTTCCAACAAAAATGAATTGCTTTCTGACCTAGATAGAATAATATTATGTTTGAATATTTCAATTCCTTCTTCCACAAAAACACATATTATGTGTATGGTGGCAGAAATTCTTCGTTCTTGAGATGAATAATTTATCATGTTTTAATTTGATTTGAGGGAGTTGTTTATTTTCGTTTCAAGTATTGTATTAAAATTGCATATAAAATAGATTCTTAACAAATTGGTTACTGAGTATGGAAGTTATATTATATCTGCAAATTCTGTATAGAATTGCTATAATATAATATCTACTTACACTCCTTCGTGTTTACTCTAGATCGCATTGTAGATAATTATGGTGTTTCATACAAGCAGAGGAAAAGGAGGTCGGAATACCAGGAAAGAAGTGAAAAGCGCTGGTATAGTAGCGTGAGCATGGAACGGACAACCTATTCTATTTCATATATGGAGTGAAGTGATTCCTTTTATTTTGGTTATGGTGCATTTGGTCTCTCTCTTGCTTTTGCCTGCATGTCACTTTCACTCAACTGAAGTGACAGAGCGGAATTATAGGAACTGCTCTATTATATTTCGAGGTGGTTGCTGGAAAAAAGGCTGCGACCACATAGAACCCATATATAGCCCATAGTACCAGTGAGAATGCAGGCAATCAAGGGCGATAGTGATATGATATGAGATGAAACACTCACATTACTATACGTAATGTAATATGTAGAATATATAGATACCCTTATAAATGAAACGTTTCTCTTCCTCTTGTAAATGTGAAAGCTCGTTCCCTCACGGTGTCCGTGCCTGATTTGAGCAGCAGCATGAAAACCACAAAGCAAGAGCGAGCAGTTGTAATATAGCTTGGGTTGGGATATGGTAGGACAGGCACAAGTTGCTCAGACACACGCAATAATACTGTGGCATAAAAGGAGGAAAAAGATGAGCTCGTAAATTATACTGAGCCAAGTGAATTTCTCGCTCACAAAATACACACTTATCGGTACTCAGCAGATCTCTCTAAGCTAGTGAGTGACTGCGTGTACGATTGGAATGGAGATGGGCTCCATGGCTCATATATATAAAAGTATATATTTGACTCCGAGTGTGAGTTCCTTGTTCCGCTGTGTAAGTAAGATGTGAGTACGCAATAGGCAGGCACATTTAAGCATACTTACAACTCACATACTTCTGCTGATTCTGGTGCTTTACGCAATTTGCTGCTGTACTACTGTATTTATACAGGAACAGGACCACTTTTACTCCCTCATCCAGTCCAACGACACGCAGTATAGGAAAGGATTTTGCTATTGATCACATCACGGATTATGGACTTGGAGATTAGTAGCATTTTAATTGAACTAATGGACGTGTATGAAATGAAAAAGGGATTTTGGATGGAAGCCTTCATACCAGGGAATGCCATTACGAAATAATACATAATGTATGAAAGTCAGAATCAGCATTGGGATTATTCGACTTGGTTTGTCGTATTTATATGCACATTACATTACATGATGACTGGAGAATTCATTTAAGATGCAATTATATATTGTTTTCCACGCTCTTGTATATATGAGGCCATAAGATATGTATTAGAATAATGTATGACGTTGGTAAACCTGTCAAAGGAATTCAAATTTTAGAAGGATATAAAGCACTGATGAATATTTGTGATGTACGTTTATGTTTCCTGTTCATCGTGCTTCCAACAAATGTGCAATTTCAATCAACAATCGCGCTGAAGCTGAAATAGCCTAAATCATATTCCATTATACGGAATTCACTTGAAATTCGTTTCCTAACGTAGGACAACCCACATGAGGAAACAACCCACATGAGGAGTTTAAGTCAAGATGAACACATGAAAGAAAATGCAAATTTTACATTTTGAATCATCAGCCATTTTATCACTGGGAAAAGGTGGTGTGTGGTAGTGGAAAAGGTGACCTGCTTTCTCCTAAAATAGATAGTTAGATAGCGGAGTGGAGAAACCTCCAAGCGCTCATTACGCAAATTTGGCCAATTTGTAGAAAATGCCATGTGATGATGGAATGAATAGGTGTAACGAACGAAGGAAACGAGCTGAGCAAGAAAAGGTGATGTGATGAAATGCTATGAATTGAGAAGGAAAAGAAAGAGAAATAAAACGGTATTATAGTTGCTGACAGACCAGACCATACTTGAGATAAATTCATTTTCCTTATACAACACCACACACCACATGGGATTATATTACCCCCACGGAAAAATGCAGAGGTTGAAGTTGTAGACAGACACACACGCTTACATGGGAAAAAAAATACCTGACTTTGCACGAATTCCCATTCTCCCACAGTCGAATTTGGAAGGAATAAAAGGAGGATTTTGCACTGTCAATTTGGTTTCACATTTTTTTTCGCACAGAAAAATGATCGGGATATGTTAAAGTTTGCAAAGCAGGTTTTGCGCTACTTCGATCTTGGTTAAGCTTCCCATAACATATAGCATAAAACTATAAGAATGTTAAAAGGATGGAGGAACAAGTTGAGTTGTCAGTAAAAATTTGGACAAGAAGAAGAAGAGTATGACTTTGGGACGTGCTTATAATTTTTTGTGAAGGAAAAAGAGCGAGGCTAGAGAAGCACAGCACCCACATTTTGATCTACATTATTTGACAATGTCTACTTTTTATTTTAACAATCCGCATTTCTTTTCTTACCCACTGTGGGTCGGGATCGACATAAAGGATCTTTTGCAGCTCAATGGGCTTATCTCGCTCCGCACAGGCGACGCGATCCGTCTTCACCGGCGAGCCTGGAGAAAAAAGACGATTTTCCTTGGAGGAACGCAATTTTTGCAACTGGTATTTGTACACTTGTTTTCACACAATAAAATATTATCAAATAAATAAAAAGGGAAGGAGAGAGAGAGAAATGAAACTTTTCCTTCTCAACAATAAACTGTGAGAGAAAATATTGTACGAATACACTTTTTATATATATATATATATTATAAAAATCTTTCCACTCCAGTCACTTTTCTATGTTTTATGACATGAATCGAGTTATTAGTACAGCACATACAACACGAGAAACTTTTTTCTGCAAAAAGTTCCTTTTTTAAAGAGCATTGTCAATGCCGTATGTACTACATGACAGAACATGACATATTAGTGTTTTCTCTATGTGGATGTAGGCGATGGCAATATATGTGTCCTTTGAAAAAATAGTATATAGAAAGACGTATTACAAACGTAACTTTTCTCTTTGATTTTCACCCACACTCACTCTTCACTATTGAAAAAAGTTTTCACGTTCCGGTTTATGTTTCCCCCTTGCTGGCTTATACAGAAGCGAATGAAAAGTTTTGGTTTTTATGTGATCATTTATTTCATGTGTATCTACACCTGAGAAGCTTAACATGAGAGGATTTTCATACATTCATCCAATCCATATGTACGTGTATAGGTATGTGATTTCAAATCCGTATAATATGATTATCAACTTTTTTGCAGTTTCCACAAAAAACAGATTGTGCACCTTGCACCATATATAAAAAATGTATATATCAGTCCAAGTCAAATCCACGTGGATGGACGAGAACTACTTTATGTTATGTTAGCAATTTTATGTGAATAAAATGTGAAATGTGCAAACAATCCCAACTTTTATATACTCCTACTTACATCCTCTCAAAACTGTAAAACTGAGTCGACAACTAAAATTGACTCAACTTGACAAGAGAGTTCAAGAAAAAAAGTGGGAGTACGCAACAGCAACATCCTCTTCGTGTCCCAGTCTCCAATTCTATGTAGTATGTAGTGCTGTAGTGATGTGATGTAGTAATATATCAAACCAAAAAGTTTATAATTGGATCTAGAATGGGGTTATCAAAGTCACTTTTCCACTTTGTTATGAAATGCTGTGTGTAGTACGTTGCTGTATAAACCGCTAGAAGCTACTGACAACAGAACACATACTCTTACAGTTGTGTAAGTACATTTTTGAAAAAAGTTTTTAGTCTTCCTCCTAAAAGCAACGAGGAGATGGGAAAGAGTTAGTTTTCACAAGTCACCCAGATTTTCATGTAATCTGTCATTGTACTATAGCTTCTCACCGGAAAATGCTAAGCTCCTCTATCTAGAGCCACTACTAGGTACTGTACCTGCAGAAGAAAAAGACAAATTTGCCGTAAAAGTGGAGTACACACTGAATGAGAATGAGATTTTGCTTCTGTAGATTACGTTTATATGCACTCGCTCTTTTGGAGCTGCCACTGTCAATCAACTTGTTCTCTTTCCGATCAAATGCTTAAAAAAAGTTTAAGGCTCCTCTCTCTCTCCTTTGTAACCTCATCCAATCCACTTTTTGCTTGTTTTACTTTCACTTATAACTTTCCTCCTTTTCCCTTTTACTTAGGTTAGTTTTTGCAAACGAGATGGGAAAAAGTAGTTTTTTTGGACTGCCCTTCTCCGTCTTCTTCGGTATAGTAGAAAAGCAATTGGTGTCAAGTGTCAATGATGATGATGATTGAGATCGTGACGATGATAAAATTCCATATGGATAAGTTGTATGTGTATTTGCTTTAAGCTGCCTTTCTCCTCTTCTAGTACTCAATTCTAATACTTTTGTATGGAAGGTTAAAGATGAGAAATGTTTATACCTATTTATACATTCAAAATAAGAGGAAATAAAGTCAAAAAGTAGTGGGCTTGGAGAGAAAAGGTTTGCTGAAGGTGGAAAAGGAGATCATCAAGAGCTGTTCAAAAACCAATTTCCGACTTTTGAAACTTTCTAAATCACTTGTTCTTCTTTATACTCACACACAAGCAGTGGCTAATGCCTATACAGAGAATCACATCTTCTCTGACTCAGTTAGGAAAGTGGGTTACACATTCAGCAGAGTTAAATCTAATAATATTCACACAAAGTGAGTTCCATTAACTAAGTAGAAGTTAGTTTCCGTGTCGTAGTGTGGCTAGAGTTCTTATTATATGTCACAGACTTTGTTATAGCATAGTACACACGTCTTGTATTATGTACATAACTCTGAGTGCATTCATCTGCCGATTTTCCCACTTGCCATCAGCCATATATTCCCCATTCCTTCTCACTTTTCTTCGTTTTTCTTGTCTCTCCCTATGTATAATTACTGGTTTTTCCCCAGCTAAAAACCAAAACCAAACAAAACTTGTTTGGAGAAGAGGAGTGAAAAAACTTTTCTTCTTCTCCTCGACTTTCACTAGCTATAATATATATATATATAGATATAGCTATATAATGTTGGTAAAGTTTATTATGGTGCGAGTTACACAAGAAATCCTTTTCAGCAATATACACAAGTCAACATTAGTGTGCTCTTCTACAAACGGTGGCGGTGGCACGAAACCTTCTACTCTGTGGTTTTCTCCTTGCTCCCGCTGATTACTTTCTTAGTTGGCCACACTGATTAATAATAATATACTCGGGAGAGCACCACTTTTTATACAGGCCTTCCTTACTACTTAGCTACGCTTGAGGAACCCCTTCCTGTTTTAGTTTTACGAAAAAGATGGGTATTTCTTGTTCAAGTTTTTTTGGTCTTAAAAAACTTCGACACAAGTTGAATTTCTAATTTCCTCTTTCTCAATTTTTGAATTCACACAAGTCAAGTATTTGTATGTAGTAGTGTATTGAAAACAATTCCTTGAAGTTTTAAAAGTTTAGTAATTAATGCTACTCAAAAGGAAAAAGTGAAAACTGTCAAAGAATAAATTGTATGATTGTTTCTCAACTCCTTCTTGATGATTCTTTGATTGCGTTACTGAGAAAATCAAGACACAGAAATGGGCTTGTAAAGCAAGAGATGATGATGGCTATATAGCTTACTCAAAATCGGAGCCTCTGTCTCTACTTCCTGCCAACAAGAGAGCAAAATCACATCTGAGGTGATGCGAGCTTCGCAACTTGCATTTTTCTAGTGTGCTTATGTTTTTCCAGCTGCTGCTATGTAAGTATCTGAGAGAGAGAGAAGAGAGATGAAGAAGAAGAAGGAAACTGTGAGCTGAGCTCACGTAAGTAAGTAGGTATAAGTAGGTACGTGTGTGAACCTTTCCTGATCTCTTCAAACAAACACGATTTTCTCTAGCAACTTCCAAGGAACAACTGACGGAGGGAAAGTTGTTTACAAGCCTTTTAGTACTGAAAAAGAAAGAAGAAGAGTCCCACTGATTCAATGATGCGATGCAAATGCGGCTTTTCCATTTCGTTTTTCACTCTACACACGGTGTATATATAACAATATGTCTGTGATACAATATGGAAGGGAAAAGAGTTGAATGCAAAAGGAAGAAATGCTGTTATTACAAGCATTTTGACTTTTTCTTTAAGACAATCTTTTTACTTTCTTTACATTTTCACTATGCGTTCGTCGACGGATGCCACCAGGAATTCGATGTAAAAAAATTCCACGGGAAAAGAGTAAGATTTCCAAAGAATACAAAGTGCGTAACATATCATTATGGTATAATGTGAGGAGGAGAAAGACATAATAAGTATATGATACAATACGATACGCTTTTCATTATATTTTAGCTTCAGTGTTTCGACCACGCAGTCCACGCATAAGGTAAATAATACAAACTAAAAAAATAGCTGCCACCAGGCCACATGAAACTCCAATAACTCCATACCCTTACGTTTCTTTCTTTGTGGGTTCTGAGAAAAAGAAACCTTTTCTTTTCTCGAGCATTTCTTATTAAGTTTTTTTACATCGAGCTTCCCCTCTTTGTATTTTCCTGCAAGTATAGGCCTGGCAGAATATGAGAAACAGTTGGCTCCCCCAAACACACACGCACTACTACATTGAGAGTCAGAGTACATTGCATTTCATTTGTGTGTGAGTTTGTCATAGAAAAGAAAGGAAAATGTAAAGAAAATTTGTGAGAAAGAAAATGGAAAGGGAGAAGAAGTTTCTTTAATGCTTTTACCAACACCATTCTACGCACACTAACACCAACCAGCCAAAATTTCATGCCTATTCATTCTTGAAAGCCTTCACTCCCCTCTTTTTAAACGTAGTACCGTTACTTGCTAGTTGCTACTACAATCTACAATAATGTTGTATTGGAGTTTAGAGTGCGTGCCATGTACTTAATAGAATGAAAGCGGCACGTGAACCCAAAGTCATACGTGAAACGCGAACATTTCCCTTAAAATAGATTGCGTTTGGCTGCTATTTCATTCTTGAGTCTCGACAAGTTCATGACCTCATGACAATACACATGAGAATGTAATATTTTACATGTTACATTACATGCGTACTCTGCACTACACGTGTAGGGTTTGTGCTGCACCTCACTCAACAAGTCTTGACAAAGCCTATGAATTCCAACACGTTCATTTTCTTCGTAGTCTGTTCCCTCGCCAGTTATTTTGAACATCAACATTACAAAATTGAAGTAGCAAATGTAACTTCCCATTTCATTTTGTCTGAGATCATTTCTTGCTTTCAACTTTCAAAAATATTGGAAACAATGTTCAATGTTTCTGGAGTGAAAACAAGTTGAAGCTGGCACACAATGCATGCAAAGAAATATATTGTGTACAAAAGAAAGTTGTGATGCAATAGCGCTGGATGGCTGCAATGCTTTTGAGAACATGAAAGAAAATCAGAGGAAGAAAGAAGCAACTTTATTATCAGAAACTGAAAAGGTGGGATCCCTCACTTCAATAGCATCCCACCTTTTTCTGAGATACTTACGTAAAGTAGTGGAAATGACCCGGATTCGTGTTGATATAACCATGTTATATACGAGTTTCAAGATTTCCTCACATTCACATCATTCACCACTTCACAATCATTGTAACATGGGTTGCTTTTTCCTCAGTGAGTTTTTACTCGCAACTTTATTTTGACAGAAATGGACACAAAGCAATCCCAAGCACGAGGAAGCAAGAGCTTTAAAAACAAACACTTTTACACGTAAAGAAGCAGTGTGTGCTTCAAGAATAAGAGCAAATGTACGTTGGAAACATATAAGAACTAAAGAACACGACTTCAGTTCCAGTTTTGTAATAGCTATATGAAATCTATACTGTTATGCTCAAGCTGCTCAAAGCTACTGCTTGCGACAATTTCAAATGCCAGAAATCAACTGAGCTCTGAGGTTTGCTTGAGAGAGGAAGAAAAGGCAATTTAGCTCGAATTTTAACCTGAAAAAGGGGAATAAGCAGAGGGAAAAATATAATGTGCACTTTATAGAAGACTCTTACATGGTAGTATAATTCCATACATTATTACACGTTTCTCCAACTTCATGTCATGTTTTTTCGGCGCACTGCATGAAGGCTACACAAATCTAACTCAATATTAAATCAAGTAGAGCAGCAAACAGTAATGGAACCAAAACAAATAAAACCTCCCTCTACAATACTGTAGCTCCAACTCTACTAATGCTTAAGGTGTCGTGTTGGGCCATATTATTTTCACCATTGTGAATGTATGCAATGATATACTAATGTGAAAAGTGGAAAGTGAGCTAACTGGACGGAAGGATATGAATTGACGTAAAAAATATTTTTGCCTACAAAACAAAAGGTTCACTACACCCCAAGAACAAGAACTGGAAGCACACTACTGGCATTCCTACCTAAGCCTTGGGGGAACTACGGCTATATGGCAGCTATTGTACGGTATTCAAATTGGATTTTACAGAATGCAGAGACATCGTACAGTACAATTGATTGTATAAAAACCAAAAACAGCCAACTGTATGAGGTTTCAGTAATTAGCACTCATTTCATATAGCAATGGGAAAAAACGATTAGGAGTAATGAACTTTAGTAGGTTTTGTGTAGCTACTAGATGTCCTAGTCCCACTACTCCCACTGTTTACTGGAGTGGAACGGCCTTTATTAGTATTAGGACATATGATAAAATGACACCAAGTATGACTTCAAGTCGTACAAAAGTACACGAAAAATACAAACGCAACACACGTGTATATATTGAGACATGAGCTAGTACGAAAAAGCCAAAAGTAACAAAATATTCGTTCCTTTATAACAAAATAAATGGACAATTTATACCTAAATAATTTCTTCGAAGTTCATGGCATTCAAAATCTGCAAATTATCGGCCTTTTTACCTCGAAAATAACATAACCGCACCAATTGTCAAAAGATCCTCTCAAACGATAGCAAAAACTTTAGTAAAGTATATACGTCCTTACTTTCACTAACGATAAGTCTATAGTCCTTTCTCAGTATCTATATAATCAATCCTTTTCTACACAATAGTACCCATAATTGGTTAACAATAATTTAACTATTTAGATCCTATTAACCAATTAGAGTAAGATAAGATAATCAAAATGATACGGTAAATTTAATTTAGGGTTGAATTAGCTCATTGCATGAAACGCAAAAACGAAACGCAGACAG
>JAANSM010004527.1:0-11223 GCA_036850725.1 Orchesella villosa
TTTATGTCTGTGTGGTGTTCCATGATTTTACATGGTATTTGCGGAAGGTGCTTGAAAAAGGAGGAAAAATCCTTTTAGCAAGGCTTGAGTTGCCACTTGGATGTGAGGAGAGACCCGGCCAGAGACAAGAAAGAGTTATATTTCTTTCCTTATAAAAGAACACACAGATGTCAACCCTCAGGAACGAAAAAGGGTCAAGTGAGACTATTAATCATTTGCAGGAGGAGCGATATAGAAATTGAGAAAGGAAATATCATTTTCTTTCTATAAGTAAACATTAGAGATGCTGGTGCATTATATTATGTATATTATATTCGTCCTGTTTGATTATAATATCAAATATCGATTAAGGATAAATATAAATAATTAAAAAAATTCGTGCTTTAGCATTTTGTACTCGTGTATATTCTTCATAATTTGTTGGGGCGTATAAAGAATATACAATGGGCTTCGACGAGAATCGGTCAAAGGTTACGAATGTGCAGACAATGTTCAAGGTTTAAGTGTTGCCAATGTCAAATGTGACTGCACTTCATTATGTATAGGCACTATATGCAGTAAGGTTAAAAACGATAACTTTTTTTGTCTAAAGTTTGAAGCACCATGCATCTGACGTCTCTGTAAGTTCCGTCTATGCACTGCGTTGGAGTCTGTATGTAATTTAGGAAGGAAACGAACGTTATGTGTTTTATTGCACTTCTTAAAAGCAAAAAAGGAGGTTTGAATCTCCAAGTCCCTATTCTAACTTCATCATGCGACGGAATTTGGTTAATATTTAAAAAGATGACGGCATTCCACTCGTGTAAAAATGGGAATGAAAAAGCCATTAAGTCTGCAGTCACGCCATATAGGTATTATACGACATTGAGCGTTTGGGGATGCTTAAAGTATTTGTAGACAAGGGGAAGACGTATGCTTCCTTAGTTAGACAGGCTCCCTTTTTCGAAAAAGCAATAATGCGACGAGATGAAAAATATGAGGCAGGTGTTGCTTTCAATAACAAACGGGTTATTAAACTTAGAACTTTCTCTCACTTTCCACAATATTTCACTCTTAAGAAACTACTTGCGTATAGTCTGCTACTAGTGCAGTGTATTATCAGGAGGGGTAACATAGACAGAGTAGAAAAGTTTCTTCGTTATAGTGAAAAATATCTAAGAAAGTACCAAAGTATACTGATCTGTTGAAGTCATATGAAGAAAAATACATGTTTGTATCATACCCTTCGATTGTTTGACATTCAGATCACACGGATAATATTGATGATTGCACTAATTTTTATGAGCAGCGGACAAGGATTTATGTTTTCTATTTTCATGATCCTTGCTATTGTTAATCTGTAATAAGTATTCCAACGGTACTGCAAGTTTTCCACTAAGAGATTACAACGACTGCATAAAACGTTCTGGATGTGGTTGAATCGAAGAGAATTTGGAGCTTCGAATGGTGTCACTTATCATTTTTTGAAAATAATATGTTCAAGAGTCTTATATACTTGTATATTATGGGGGTGCATGATCACAAAGAAAGTAAATATTGATTTTCGTAGATTTATGTGCTCTTATTTATTTATTGTGGCCCTCTTGTTTCATCTCTCCTACTATTTTCTGCATTCTTCCAGTGACCACACAATTGAAGCCTATGACATTCTCGTTGCCCTTCTGGAAAGTGAACTGGGCCAACTATTGGCAAACCTTCGTGCAACAGGGATCGGTGCTAACACTCCATACGACGGAATCACAAGTTGTAGCAGCGCTTTTTCATCTCCCCATCCACCATCCCCTTCATCAAATGCCATCCAAATCCAGCCCACTCCAATAATTTCATCCACAATCAACTCTGGGAACAATAATAATAGCAATGACAACTCTCCAACTGGAGAGCACTCAGCATCAGTACCATCATCAACATCTCCCAAATGTCCACCATCATCTTCATCATCACCCAAAGATATCATCAACGATAACACAAGTGGACATGGAGCAACGGCACTCATTGTACAAACAACAACTACTACAACCACGACTACCACTGCAGCTTTCACTCCAGATGAGTTGGATATCAGGGCACTAATCGAGAGAGCAAATGAAAATCGGTTGACGGCTGAAAATGCTGCTCGTGTCCTACTCAGTCGTTTCATGGTTGATTCTCCTGGGTCAGAAAATAACAATTCTACGGTTATCCTTCCAGGAAATCACCTACATCCTCGTTCTCATCACAATCACCATCCTCACAACAAAGATGTAAGCCATCATGGTCCTCCTGGGCAACCTGCACCACCGCTGCCCTGGGAAGAAACGTCTTCCTGTAGCCAGACTCTCAGGTATGTCGTGTGATCCCTATATTTTATGTTAAGCTTGGAATTACAGTAGACTCATAGAACCCCATTTCTTTAAACCTACATTGCTTTAATAGAGAAAATCGTTTAGAACGTAGGATATAAATTGGGGATGCCATCTTGCTTTTTCCATTCATTTTCAGGCTACATAAATATAGTCAATGTTCCATGGACTCAACTTTATTGCGAGCATAAATAGCGGGAGACCTCATTTCCGTTTTAGCTGGATAGAGCAAAAAATACCGAAGTTTTTTTCTTAGTTGGGATGGAAGAATACGTGGAATATTAAAAGAAGTTCATATATTGCGTGGTCGTGGAAGGGAAATGGTGGAGACGTGTAGACTCGATTTTGATAGTTTTATTTTTTTGGGAGAAGATGAGTGCAAGAGAAGCCCATTAAATAGTGTATCTAGATATTATTTTTGGGAAGCTAGTAGCAGCCATAATGACTGACTCGTCTGCACCAAACTAGGTCTCTCACAAACAGTTCATAACACACACACAACATGATATTATGATGATGCTGAGAATAATGATGTTGGTGAGTATTATTATGAGTTAGTCTTGGCTTGGCTCCGTAAAGTAGTGCTTTATTGCACATAGAATCCGCTTACAACTTTCATCTCTCCTTTCGCAATGGTAATTACAACCAATTTTGAACTCTGCATAGTCGTAAAGTCCCCCATTATCTTGAGTTTCTTAAAAAAATAGGTGCGCTTTACTAATGTGGGGGATGATCATTCTTGAGCTTTTGATCATTTTTAATGCTTCAGTGTCCAAGCAGAATGGTTCATTATGCAAATTCGGGTGAAAAGTTTGGGAGACGATGGTATTAAAATGGGTAATATTCTGCCTCATATTTCAAAAATCTGCTGCTATATTACACTCTGGATTTTTAAGCATGAATTCACCATCTTACAATAACTATAAACATCTCATTCCCAATTTTCTCCGCCCATTTCATTTCCTTCCTCAATTTAATCTTCTTATTAACAAGTTTTGATGGAATTTATCCTCATTATGTTACCCGTTTCGTTTACTCCAATGGTTCTTACAGTGAATATAACAATACAATTTTGGGGTTAATAACGTTTGTGAAAATTGTGGACTTTCCCTTTGTCCTTTCCAATAGCCGTTGTTTACCGATTTTTCTATATTGTGTGTTATATAAAGTTGGGAAAAGCAATCAATAAAAAGGTCCAAAGAGTTTGCTAGCTTTCAGTTTTTATGAGAAATTTTATAAGAGACCTAATATGGGTCTTTCAGATTATGGGCAAAACACGGGATATAGAGAATAATGGAAAAAAACTAGGAGCAGACAAGCAGATCAGTGTCACTGGAATGAAAGTTAGTGAAAGCGTCGAGAAAGTCTCAAAGGATGCCAAAACGAGAGAAGGGAAGAAATTTTATTCGCGAGCATACTGAAGTGTAGTAAACCATCCATAAACAATGAAATCTATTGTCGTATATGTTATATGTGATAGTTCTAATGCCTATAACTTTGAATAATGTACTAGTATTTGGTTTATAGAAGCCATGTTCTAACATATTTTACTTTGCTTCTTGTTCTGATGGATTATCGCGAAAATATTATTTTGTGTGTTTCATTTCTTGTAAATTTCTTTGTTTCATTTCTATGTTGTTCTTTGGGTTCATTTAGGACGCCTGTTTGATTATCCTTACTTTTCATTAACTAATAATGGCTACTTTTGGCGAAAGTAAGGTATTTTATTCAGTCCTGAGCTTTTCTTGGCTGCAAGTACAACGTTTTCATATATTTTCTTAGAGGACCCATCATTAGGTATAAGGGAAAGGCAAGGAATAGAATGAACCAATAATCTCTGATTCCCTTTTCCTTGTCGTGGGCCCTGACGTATGACATATTACGGAGGTAACAGGGTGGTACACGATGGTCGGATAGTCGCATTACATTTGAGTGAACACACATGTACACGTTTCATTCCCCATTCAAGTTCTTATCCTTGCAGAGTCTACATCCCAAGTCTAAAATTTCCTGATTTTATATACCGGTTGAACCCCAATCTTACCATGCCAGCATATGGCTCAAATGTCATTGAAAAATTCATTGTAGCTTCTGTCGTCATTCACGCTACAGTTGTATAAGCATCTGGAGCAAGAATTAAGTTCATTGATGCTCTTCTTCAGTCCTATTTTTGGGAGTTTATGGACTGTGCAAGTGAAATAATGTACTGTGTATATACTCCCAAAATTGATGTTTTAGTGTGCCCTTTTCTAACTTACACATGTCCACCCACGACTATCAACTATAGCATTATCTCACAAAACCAAACCAGGAGTAAGGTTTCTTTTGACGTATCAAAATTTCTGCCTATTTCCACAACTGTCGTTTAGCACGTCTCCACCATTTTTGCCACCAAAGTGACATCAGGCTATAACACTGTCTGTCATACAATACATGGAAGAACTTTTTACGCCCGATCACATTCCTCCCAAGATGATCAAACTCGTAGTCGATACTCGTTAGAAAGCTCAAAGTTCATAAAACATGATGCTGACAAGAAAGAATGTATAATAATATGTCTATATGTAGTATATGTTGGGTGTCGAGTCTTTCATTTTGGACTTAAATTCTTGGGTGCTTCTAGAATAGATGCGTTTTTTTGCCGACATACCAAATAGACAAAAGGAATCTTGGGCAGTAGTGAAGTGATCTGGACGTGGTGGGTTCAATATAGTCATGTTTCCTTCGATCCGATTTTAACCTTGACTACACAGTCGTATCTAGTATGGAGATCGATGATTGTAACTTGTAACTGGTTGAATGGTTGAAGGAATCTCCTCCTAGGTATACATCACTTTTTACTGCTCTTCTACCCGAGAGTTATGGAAAGTGAAAAGAGAAAAAAAGTTTTTTTATGCTGCTATCAATTGGTGTAAAACAGTGGAGCTCATCACAGTTTTCTAAGATAGAATACGTATTTCAATGACTTTCTTACGCTTTATATAGCAATGTCTTAACGGTTCACGTATGAGTTTGAGAGAGAGAGAAAATTCCAACTCAGCAGAAATACGTTTGAACAGTTTTCTCCTATTTGAGCCTCAGAGTGATCATCGTTTCGTAGAAGAAGTAAGATAACGATTGGAACTAAAAATGTACCATGTGAGAAAGTCTTGGGGTAGAGAGAAGAGTAGATTTCGGTGCAAAAGTGGAAGACACATGTATACATGTAGGTAATATATGTGTGGCGGAAAGAAAAGAAAGGAAAGACGAATAGAACACTCGCATCCCAATTCCCAGAGATACCATGTATCTTTTTTTCTCGCTTTCTCTTTTGGTAGTAGTTCTATTCAACAATAGTATTCATTTTGGCTGTGGATTCGTTGCACTACACTACATACTTTACTAGTGTCTTATTTCCAGCATCAGTACAACAATCACTTTCAAAGGCTACTCCTATTTTGCAACAACGACGGCTGCAATAATGAATTCTAAGAATGCACGACCCAATAAACCAGACCATTAATGCAGTACAATTCCAAGAGAGTTAGGAACACAATACGCTATCATATCGTATTTCTATCTTATCCAGTAGAAAACGATAGATTGTTCCTTCTAAATTGTACTGGAAGTCGGAGAGGTGGTGGGGCTAAATGATGATACTATGCCAGAAGCAATAAGCAACGTCCCTCACCTATAGAATGGGTTTAATAGACAGTTTACATTCTTTGCCATTTTTTTCTTGTAACGACGACGTACGTTGGCAGTAAATGACTGACAATGAATAGCGATTGTTCCTTTCTAGTTACAAGATAAATCCAAATGCAATGAATTGAAATAGAAACATTAATACAAAGGAACAAAAAGAAGGCATATCCAATGATCATTTTAGTTGTTCGCAATTTTTACATAGAAAAATAATTTTCTTCTGTGAGTGGTTTGTGAGGATGGTATTGTATTGTATTGTTATCGACGAAGTACTAGGTGTGCAGTATTTCTCCAGCCAAAATAAATTATTATTTTGGATTATATTACGCTTTCCTTTCAATTAATATAATGAAAATCTCCCTTTGAGTTAGATCTCTTTCATTCTATTCTGTATGTCTTTGTACTGAACTGGCCGACATCCTGTTTGTTGTCCAGAGAAGCAACAAAAATAATATGGATTTTGTGTTTGCTTCTTTATTGTTGTTTTGAAACTTAATTCGAGTTGTATCTTTTTGGCAGAGTTTTGTGGTAGCTAATTTAGAGATGAAGGACGTAGGTGGACGTAGCTTACACGTGTTGTCATTATTTGCCACATCTTGAGAAGGCTCTGCTTCTGTAAGCTTTGTAAAGAGAAAGTTGTGTGTATTATTAGAGCACAAAAAAAAGTTTTTTATCTAATTATTTCTGCTGCCAGCTGATGTTTCATAATGAAAGAACAAATAGTACCGACAAGACCTTTGTTGTGAATGGAGTCTTGTCTTTCGAGTTTACCCTTTTGTTGAAATAACACGAACCATTGTGATCCCGCTATAATAGGTATTCTCGAAAGTAGGACAGGAAGACGCTAGGGAAGTTAACTAGTTTTTTTGACAATAATATTGTTAATGAATATAGTTGTGTAGTATACATTGAAGTATTGAATACGTANAGGTATTCTCGAAAGTAGGACAGGAAGACGCTAGGGAAGTTAACTAGTTTTTTTGACAATAATATTGTTAATGAATATAGTTGTGTAGTATACATTGAAGTATTGAATACGTATGAATACACGTCTCTTGCAGTTTCCTGTAGTCCCTGAGTAAAAGATTAGTCATATATAGGACAATAGAAATCAAACTTGTCCAAAGCAATAAAAGAAATATCATGTAAAACGCATCTGTAGAAATTCATAATGCCATTCTTCTTTTTCGTTTCAGGTATAACTTTTCTTTTCCTTTTCACCTCCCACTCCTGATAATCTAGTTTTATCAGTTTCTCGAGTTTCCCCATCTGTCAGATACTGAATAAGGAGCTATCCATTTCTTCATGTCACGAACAGCATAAAAGCATAAACAAGTAGATAAGTACATAGAGATGGAAAATTTAGCATTGTATTATGTCGTAATTCTTTGAAAACAAAAAGTTTCCATTTTCACTATACATGAAATTCTACTTATAGGAGAATTGAAATGGAAGGAAAAAGAAAAGAGGCTAGCGGCACATATTTCATTTCGTGCACATGCACTTTGCAATTTAGCATGGAACTATGCTTTTAGATTTATGCGTCAAATCGGTGAATTTATACATGAGAAAAATCATTCTTCATTTTTCTCGACACTTTCCCTTTCTGTGTTTTGGTTTGGTATTTTGGTATTGCTCCCAATGCTTCGTTTTTCTGGAGACATTTTCAAGTACAAACTTCGAAATTGGATATTATATAGATAGGTATAATGAGATGGTATGTGTGTGTGTGTGGCATGTCATGGGAATTGACACATGACATGTAGGAAGGAGGTTTTCCTGCTGCAGGATAATGTTGTAAAGCTCCATTCTTTCGAAACTCAAGGCAAGGTTTCCGTTCCATTCGGACAAGTTAAGCGTACTAAGCTTGGGCTATGATCGCGTTGAGTATTAAAGATACTTTCACTGACGCTCTAACAAAATAGGTTGGATCAGTTGGAATGAAAGGCCGATTAATCGATGATGAAAGGGTGTTCTTTCATATCATTGACGCCGTCCACATCTGGTCCCTTTCATGTTTCCTCTTGATGGCTACTGCTCATTTTTTTCTAAGTGTTTTTCGTACATGTTATTAAATTTACACAAGATGAACGTTGAAGTAAGAAGTATGAGTAAAATGAAAATTTCCAGAGCTGTAGATTGGACTTATCACTCCACACATTACCATATCGTATTATGTAATTCACAAGTGTGCTACTGTGGTAGTTTTGACTGTCTGCTCATGTTCACGTCTGAAATACTTCACATAACATAATATAGGCATGTTCCTGTTTCCACTCATCAGTTTCAAATAATAAATTCCGTTTGCTTCAAGCCTGCTTGAATTCAATCATTGAAGATACGTGTAATAGAAATGAGATGGAGGACATGGGAATTCAAGAAGAATACATTTCCATTGATATCACTTCTCCAGCGATGTGAGTGGGCAGTTATGAGAGTGATGATGATGACGGTTTATGACAAGAACATGATACTTTCTTTACACTGGAAGTTATTTTCACTTCACGGTTTCTTGGAGCGGTGATGTGATATGAGGTGTCATAATGATTTTTGGCTAGTGGTGTGGAATTTTCTTCATTGATGGGAATTGAAACGACAGAATCCATTATATAAAAACATACAACAATACACTGAAGAGGGTGACGGTGACACGGTCTAAATTGAAATTTTGTATGCCTTTTTAATTATTTTCCTTTAAGCTTTTTATGTTTTTCTCGTGCTTTTGCTTGTTCTGGACTTACTTTGTTGGACAAGCGTATGTTGAAGACTTGGGAAAAGAATGGAAAGAAGCACACACATGGCGAACAATTGAAACGATGCAATTTTTTCATTTTGCGCTCATGATCATTGCCTTACTGCCATTGTATAAACGTCCCGAGGTCATTTTAACACTAAGCCAGTAACTTATTTAATGTCTGTTCTGACTAGTAGGGGATAAAGTGAGACACTTAAGCTTTCAAGAAAACATATTTTCATCCATGTTTATCAAAGAATAAATTTTGGTACAGAAATATGTGACATGCGGTCAACGGTTTCCACATAGTATATAGAATGAATTGTACAAGTAGACTGCACAATGTTCATTGTGTCCGCCTACCGAGACCATTTGTTATCGTAAATAAAATTAATTTGCATGCAAAGTATTGTTGATAGCGTCCATAACTCTGGATTCTGGCGTTTGTACCACCTGCAATCATGAAACTTTAGAAAATTGTCAAAATAATCTTATGCACATTGTCCTTGTCGAGCATAGAAATTCAGTTTTAGCATAGTAATAGTAGCACTGTATTTGTTGCAGCAACCATCCTAGAAGAACTGGAGAAAGGAAAATATAATTTTGTTCCAACTTTTGGTTTGGTGTACCCGTCTCCCTATTGTGTTTTTGAATACAAACGGATATGAATGTATAGTATCTATTTTACATATGATATCTGAATGAATGGGTAAGGACGTCAGCAGTCCACTTTTGGATACCACCATTATCAACGATTTATGAGTGCAGCAGGCTGTGAAACAATTTATTTTTTTGTTGTTAGATAGTTTACTAACTTACTTTGGCTAGTGTTTTCTTTCATACATTTTTATGAGTTTATTTTCGCACTTACCTCCTTTTGTCTCCTTCCATTCGTTCTTGAGCACAAAGGCGAAAATAACGGGACGATGGATACTCTATAGCTCTCGATTTTTAGTGACGAACAATAAAAATGCTCCTTTTCGTAAGAGTATTCCCGGTGTTTGGTGGTACAATATGGAAATGGGAGGAAGGTGTTCCAAATCTTGATAAGACGTGCTTTGCATGTTTCGCTTTCAGTACTCATCTGCATAGCTCTTTGCTCGTTGCAAGAAGAATTCGTGTGTAGTTCACGGAATATTTGTTTCGAGTGGATTTAGGGACAGCGACAAATATCCCACTTCAACATATGAAAATAATGTTTTCTACTTTTCGATTTTGGAAGAAATGTCATTTACAGAGCTATTTGTAACATCTTGTCTGTGTCGTTTTCTCGATGTGTTTATAACTTTGTTTGAGCTCGTTATAGAAGTAGAAGTAGTACATATTGGTAGTACCAATACGCGTAACTTCATCATAAATCACGGCTAACAACCTATATAAATATTTTGCTTTTTTGTTAGTATCCAATGCATACGTTTTTCTTGCGTTCCTCTCATGGAGGAAACGACGGGAAATAAAATGCTCAACAGAGATAATGGAGAAATTCTTTGTCAAAGTAGGACAAACAAACAATATGGACTTGGAAGACCAAACACCAATCCAAGTTTGAATTTGAGGAAGTAGGTAGAGGTGAAACAGCACTAATTTTATGTTTATTGACTACTCAACTGGAGATTTACTTTTCAAGGAAGATGGGAAAGGCTTTTATACGGATTTTAAATTTCTGAAAACGTGAATAAGATGACGAGGTTTTTTGGCGTTGCGCCAACCGTGAATATTTCACACGAAGTTTCTCTACGCGCTAGAATATTTTACGAAGAAAATATTACAGAGCAAAGCCACTCTTAGAAATAAAATGTCTTGTCTTCGTTACACCTCCACGTACAATCATTTATGCATATCTTACTATTATCGTTAAATAAATCCCAAGCGAATATATGCTTACTCATGCCGTTTCTTTGATAAACATAAAGTAAAAAAGCTTTCCATTTCACATCACTCTAAAGAAAAGCATCAATTTCACTACATCAACATTGCGTCTTGTCTACCATCTACCACCCACCTACGCAAGGCATATCGATCATTGAAAAGTGCCCCGAATAAGAATAAACATTGATATCGGATTTGACGGAGTGAAAGCAATAAAATGAAAAAATTGAAGAAAAGCAAGTCAACTTTTTTAAAACTTGCAGCCTCAAGAAAAGACAACTTTTATCTGGAAATATATTTCCTTTCTTTTGTATATTACCAAAATCTATGGGCATGCACAACAGAACCACACTGCGTGCCACACTGCTATATATTGCTCTACATATCCCATTTGTGGCAACTTTACATTATAAGTACATTGGAAATCGTGTGAAGGTTTGGTAATTTAGTATGTAAAATAAAAGAAGACGTCGATACGATAAGTTATGTACTTACACGGTACTCAAGTAGGGAAACGCAAAATTCTATTTTTGCTTCAAGCATTTTCTTGCACATCCCCAGAAAAGGAAGTTCGTGTTGCTGCTGGGATGACTG
>JAANSM010004528.1:0-11219 GCA_036850725.1 Orchesella villosa
TTTCCTATTATTCTTAGAAAAATAGGAACCAATTTGAAATGAAACATTCTATAAAACAAACAGCAAGTTTTCTGCAATGAAATACTTTCATTCAGTTATTGTATTGCACTCTTTCTGGTTGGGTTGTAGTTTCAGGTTGAATACCAAAAACCAGATGTCTGGCGAACGTTAGAAAAGGTTAGATTGTAAGACGTTCGCTCCCAACGAGCTCATCGAGCCTTTCTAACATACTCTAGCCTAACGAGAGTCCTAACTAACAATTCTAGGAAACGTCCTATGGGCATCTGCTTTTTATTTCCACACGAACTATCAACTAAAACCTTATTTTTATAAGAAAATAGGTATTTTTCATGATATTCTTAGATATTTTGCAATGGATTTCGAAAAAAAATTGGGCAGTGGGTATGGTGTTTTGAAAATTTTAATCGGTCTAGTAATTTTACAAGGTATGGTAACATGGGCATTGGAAACCTATTTTGTGTCGTAATCATTGGGCGCTCAACAATGGTCGGTGTACTTATTATCGATTTTCAAAGGGCTAAGTCTGATTCAACTGTACGTATGTATGACTATTTAGATTAGACTAGATTTAGCGATGTTCGTATAGTTTTTGCAAGTAATCCTGAAAATTTGCCTAAAAAATCATCTAACGTGTTCACTAGCAACAGCTTGCCCAGAAGATTTCTATTCAATTAAATTCAATATTTATTCAAGTGACAGGTGACCAAAGGTCAACGGTCAAAAAAAAATTCTAAAGCAAGGTATAGGTTGTGATACATCAAAATGAAGGTACTGCTGAGAGAAGCGCAACCATGCTATTGCCGCAGTTATCGGGTGGCACTAGCGTGACCTATGACCGTTTAAACGGTAAAAACCCGTAAAATCGTTGTATCTTCGAAAGGATTTAATATTTTTTAGTTCTGTTTTCACTAATCGATACCTTAGATCAATTGCTTGGATGTGTTCAGAGATAAGAAACATCTGATTGATCTTAAGGTCAAATGTCAGGGTCAATTTTTTCTTTTTGAATAAAAGTATGGCATGTGATACATCAAAATGAAGCTAATGCTGAGTGCATTTGATTCATACTATTGACAAAGTTTTACTACAATACTATAGTGACCTATTGGCGGGAAAGTTCAAAACACCACCGATTAAGCTGAAAATCAGCATTTAGGGGTACATTGAAGTTCTTAATCAAGTAGTATGAGTAGGTTTTGAATCTGCCAAATTTTTCAAAAGTAATTGGCGGGAAACTTCAAAACCCCACCGTTTGAGCTGAAAATCAGTTTTTAGGGGTACTTTGAAGTGCTTAATCAAGTAGTGTTAGAGGTTTTTGAATCTGTCAAATATTTCGAAAGTTATTTAAGGGAAACTTCAAAACACCACCGATTTAGCTGAAAATCAGTATTTAAGGGTACTTTGAAGTGCTTAATCAAGTAGTGTTAGTAGTTTTTGAATCTGTCAAACATTGCAAAAGTTATTGGTGGGAAACTTCAAAACAACACCGATTAAGCTGAAAATCAGTGAGTAGGGGTATTTTGACAAGGCTAATCAAGTGGTGTTAGTGGTTTTTGAATCTGCCAAATATTTCAAAAGTTATTGGCGGGAAACTTCTAAACACCACCGACTAAGCTGAAAATCAGTGTGTAGGGATATTTTCAACTACTCCCAAAATATTTTCAGGCATGTCGTTAAAGTCCTGTTGGCAGGTTTATTTACTTATGTATTCATGAAGAAAAATTACTTCTCCTAAAAGCTTCTTTTCCACCTCCGACCATTTCAACTAGAGCAGTTAGTAAAGTTAATGAAGAAGATTTTATAAAAGATATTTCAAGTGTAAACTGGAACATGCTACTTTCGAGCACGGATATCAATCCAAATTTTTCTGTTTATGAAAAGCAAGTTTTAGTTTTTGTTGAGAAACATGCGCCTTTAAAAACTAGACTAGTCAAATGAGTAGACCAACAATGGTTAACGAGCGAGATTCGCAAAAAGGTAAGTAAGCGTATAAAATTACGCTGTTCTGCAACTTATTTAACCAGTTTAGATAAACATAAGGAGTACAATAAGCTCTGTAATCAAATAAATAGTGATAGTGGGTTACATAGGAAACAATACACAGAAACTTAATTCAAGAAACTTCGGGATTCCAGCAACATTTGAGATTTGTTCAATAACGACAAATTTCCGAGCTAAACCAAGTATTCCCATCACTCAATTAATTGGTAATGAGTAAATCGTTGTAGACAATAATATGGAAGTATCTCAACTTTTTGACCAAGAATATATCATACCTTGTTCTGAAAGAGAAGTTACGTCAAAACCGTAAAAAAAATTTGGACATGAAAAGACAACTCAGCTTGAAATGTTTTTTGACAGTCTTGGAAGAAGAAAAATTGCTAAATCACGAGGAGCCTATTAGGGACATTTTTGGACCACCGAAAGTGTCCCGCGGGGCTGTTTGAAAATTGACGCACCTTCCAGTATTTTAGTTTTTATTTATTCTATTCAATTTATTTTATTTTTCATTTTACCCATGTACGTAACTGCAGAAGGTAAATATACAGAAACGTCTTAAGTACTGTGTACACTTATATCGCATATCAATATTGTATAAGCCACATTTATAAATAATATTTTTAAAAAACGCTAATGAAAAACAAAAAAATTAAAAACGCTAATAAATAACAAAAAAATTAAAAACGCTAATAAAAAACAAAAAAATAAAAAGGCCAATACAACTCATATAAGAGCCACCGACCAACCCCCTCCACTCGTGCCCCGTCAATTCCCATTCCCATATACCGCACAAAATATTAAGAAGGGAGATACCAAAGGCGAGTTAGACTCACTCATAGGCGAGTTCTCAGAGCAAGGTCACTGATTTAGAGTCGATCATTACCGACTATGAAACGGATTTTTATGATATAAACTCAGATTGTGAAATTCCAGAGGTGTCCAAACTGGAAATTATGAGGGCAGTAGTAGATGTAAAGAAAGTGTCCTGATAATGACACAATACTAAAGAAAATTTACAAACCATTTTCTGAATGTTTAGCTGTTACGTTAGCGCTTATATTTACAAGGATACTAAAGTTGAGAATTCTTTGCCATCAATTTCTACGACAATAGGATGTTTACGATAATGAAAGTAGCGCCTATATCTATTTTTGCACTCGACAACGACTGTTAACCCGGATCCTCGTTAGGCTCTCTGTTATTTTCCTTATACATCAATGACATTGGTAACTGTTTAATTGTTGCATTTTACTTTTTGCTGACGATCTAGTCTTATTTGTATAGTGTACGGATTATTCGAAGGGTACAAAGAGGATACAGGAAGCATTTAATTAATTAGAGATATTGCAATGCAATGCAATGAAAATGATCTGATAATCAATTCTGAAAAAACCAAATGTATGTTGTTTTACAAAAATAATGATAAGGCTTCGAAAGAAGCATTTGCCAGCAACACGGAAACAATTAAGGTATATGATAAAAATATTAAAATTGTAACTTCTTTTAAATATTTAGGTGCAATCATTGCATTTCAAACACGTTCAAAACAAAATGAACGCCGGCTTGAGCCGTATTTAAAACGTATGTTTACTGAAAATGTACTAAAAATGTTTCTATCTGCATTTGTGATATCTACAGTAGACTATGGCTTACTAATGTGGTGCGTTCAACCCGAAACAGAAATCAGTAAACTTCAAAATAAGATTTCCAGATTTATCTGTAGTTTTTATTATAGTAAACAAAAAACGTCAAAAAATGTCTCATCACTTTTTAAGCAACTACATCGTCTCACAATATCAGAACGAAAAATCTTAGCTTTCTTGAAGTTTGTTTATAAATTTAGGCGAAATAGTCTCTTCAAAGATTGGTATAAATATTCGCATCGGTGGACGAAATTGTCCCCTATGTCGGTCATCTCACATCAGAAAGCAATTTATTAAAAACTCTGTCAAATGGGTAACCATATTCGAGTGGAACAAACTCATACAGAAGAATCTTATAAGTTTTGATGAGGATCTTTCGATGGAGTCGTTTGTTGACTGTGTAAAGAGTTATTTGGTAGCATTTAGAAGTTTTACTTATTTGTATTATTAATGAAAATTGGAGTTAAGGTTATAAACTGACTTGTGTATAATGAACGTGTTCTGTGAAGGAGAACAGCATCAAGGCTGACACAAGAAAACACGTTAATAAAGACAGTTTAATTCGATCGAAATGATAAAAACCTTCTAAATCCTTGATGCTGCTTGGTAGTTTGTTCCATAGGAAAATTCCACGGTATGTGAAAGTCGACTTGCCATATTTAGTTTTCTTTCTGGAAATTGGATGATCATTTCTGTTCATTTCGTACAAATCCATTCTGGCTGTCTGTTAAAGTCGTTTCACCGCAAACATTTTTAAAAATAAAATTTAGCGTGTATCATTATAGTCTTTCCTTATTCTTCTTAATTCGGCTTATTCGGCATTAACTTTTGGTTGCATTCAATATGGATGTAAAGGTTTATTAAAGTCTTAATTACAAAATTCTTAAATTTTGAAAAAATAAATCCAATCAGTCATGTTTTTGCGAGTGTGGATCTTTGAACTAGATTTTTGTGAAATTAGCATGCTGCTTATATTATACAGATTAAAATACAATCGGAGTTTTGGGGATTACCTTGGGTGAAGGGTACGGGTGGGGCAGCACGTGGAGGGACCCACGTCCCCTGGTACTCGAATCTGTGAGAACCACTGAACGTCTGCCTTGAAACATATGTTCTTATTGTGGTGGGTGTATTACGTCGTGACGTAGCCACGATATAGCTTTCTAGTTATATATATTGTCCAATATACGCGTGATAATCCGTTTTAAAAAGTTTTCGTTTGCGTTGTCATTTAAATCGTTCACGGAATAAAGTTCATGCCATTAAGATTACAGGACGATGCATACCACTTGTTGGCCACATGTGTTGCCTTCGATTTCGGAAGAAATTCGTAATAAATTCGATGTTGCTGACTGTTTTAAAATGAAAGCTGCTCTTGTGAAGCTCCGTCAAGAAAGGCTGTGCAATTGGAAGTATTGAAAAATAATGGAAATAAACCATCTCTACCCGCATCCCCAGTTCTTACTCGGTGGACTGCATGGCAAGAAGCAAGAAATTATCATTTCAGAAACCTAATTTCGATTCGAGAGTGGATTGAGTACGCCGCAGAAAATAGTGCTGCTGTCGCAAAGCTGAAATCGCTTGACAATTAGCGAGATCTATCCATCCCTGTCGGCCACTATTAAGAAATTGGAAAGCGTATTCGTTCCGGCTAATGTTGCAGACAATTTTAGCATAATTGACTAATTCACCAGATTTGCTATCTGCCTACCTGAAACTTGAGACTTACATGAATGAACTGCATCCATTTCGAGATTTATGGCGAGAGGTTGAGTTCTACGATCCAAGGAAACATCAAAAATTCCAGGATTAGAACTACCAACTACCCCTTAGAAGCTTGCAAGTGAAGTGGTTCCACTTCAAGAACTAGCAGCGTATAAGACAATCTTTATTAGTTTTCAGGCTTCCGAAGAGTTTTGTCCTGTCAGATTTTGGAATGGACAGAAAAGGGAGGTTTCGGTTTTGTCAAACTTGGCTTTAACTGCTATGTCTATTCCTCCAACAAGCGCAGAGGTGGAGAGATCATTTTCGTCCCTTAATCTACTTACTCCAGAAAGAAATAGACTTACAGCGGAAAAAATTGGAATACATGTTCGCCTGCAGTTTAACAACAGAAACGGGAGCTGAACATGAAATCGTTGAGGTTGAAGCTATTTCTGGAAGCAATAACTAATAATAATGAATTACTGATTAAAATTATTTCTTGGTCAATTAAATGTTAAGTAATCTTATAACAAATTAAAGTTATAGTTTTAATAATTGTTAGTGTGTATTTGAAGTCGATTTTGGTTTAATAAACGAAAAATTTGAAGTCGCATCAAGCGCATCAAAAGATATGCTTATTAGCTCCAAAAATTAAAGCTATCTGCAACTATTGCCGTTCCTTAGTAATGGTTATTTTCGAACTGGTTGACTCGATGTTTAAAATTTTTAAGTACTGTACAAGATTCCCTTAAGGAATTGAATAAGTAGTTGTTTGTTTGTTTTGTTGTAATAGTAAATAATGTAAAACAGTACATCAATGTATGCAGCTTTGACACATTATCAAAGAATAAAATCAAATCAAAATCTCTAAATTATAGGCTATGATGTGTCCACTTTCGTTCGCTCTGTTTATTTCTGATGTGGAAATGTCCATTTCTTCTGAAGTGGAAATTCTCCTAACCAGTATACGGGCGCACATATGTGCTTAGCTTTCCCGGCCGTATTGTTAGTTGAGCTCATGATAGCAGCAGGAAGAGAATTAGAATTCAACTGCCCTAATCTTTACGAGAACTAATCCAACAAATTCGAAGTTAATGAACCAATGGAAATTAATATGTCCAGATGTACCTGACCCTGTAGTTCCAGCCGTACAACGCAATTAGGATATATTGAACAATTGACGACAGTCAATGTCTTGATTTTTTGACTCAGAAGCAAATTTAGCACGTTACAAAGCCTCACTTACAATGGAGTTGGGCGCATGTCTAAATAATCTTCCTGCTAAAACTTTAAACACTTTACTAAATAACAACTCCTTCCGCATTTCTGCAGCTCTGAGACTAGTAAACAACATATGCATCCCTCATACTTGTAAATGTGGACAAGATGTAAACAGTGCTGGAACATGGACTCTCATGTCTGAAAAGTGTTGGTCGGTTATCGAGGCATGCTTCCATCAATGGCATCTTAAAAGGTGCATTATCATCAGCAGAAATCCCATCTACCCTTGAACCTGTTGGTCTCAGCCGTGATGACGGCAAAAGACCAGATGGAATAACCTTCGTACCATGGAGCAATGGAAAAATTCTAGTTTGGGATGCTACATATAGTGACACCCTTGCACCGTCTCAATATTATATTTATAGTAGAATATTTAACTTTACTCGTCCCAATTTAAAATTAAATGATTTAGTTTTAATCAATGATAATGTACTTCTTCCTTCGAGGTGGAAATTAAGTCGTGTTAGTGAAGTGGCAAAAGTGCAGATAATAATGTTTGTGTATTGTTTAGTTATTGTTAAAACTATGTAATGCATTTTGTTTTAAGGCGTTCAATTCATAAGCGTGCCCTGTTGTTATTAGTTGATGGATTTGATTAATATTGGTAGAAGCAACCTTATAGCGCTAAAGTAGTACATTTATATAGGCTGTGTGTGTTGCCGGTATCAATAATAATATTCTTCGTTCCTGACTAACGTAAAATCATATTCTTAAGCAGTCTTCCTGTCTTGTCTTAAGAAATAGTTCCTACATTTTCCTTACGACATGGTACATGGATATGTACTTGCGAGCCCATAACTTTTGAACGGAATAACCAATATGGTGGAAAATCAATGTTGATGTATGTGATATGGTATTGTACATACTATGTAGCTACTTATCCGTGAGCCCTGGCTTGCATGCTATGTAACACATGCGTTCGCGTGCTGACATTTCTATTCACAAATACCGCGTTGCTAACACGGGAACTACTAAGTCTGCAACTCTAAGATTTGGGTGATACGGGGCTCAGAAGTAGCTTTTGGTGGAGTACAAATTCATGTAAGACGCTCTTACTCCATGGTAAACTGTTTCCCAGTTACAAGACATTTTGATTTTCGAAGTCCTATATTGAAAATTTTCAAAATGTGTTTTTGATGCCTAAAATATCTACGAGTAGTTCGCAGAGTAATAATTCTTGCGAGAGGATTAATTTCAAGTGTTTTATAGTTGAAAAGTTGAGTTTTAAGAAAATTTCTGATTTCAAAATATTTGAACAGAGGGACCCTGTCAAAAGTAAATTTTCCCCATGTTAATCCCTATAAGAAAAACTTTGTAACCTGGAAACAATTGGCTATGGAGTAAAAGCGTTTTGCATGCATTCATACTCCACCAAAAGCTACTTCTGTGCCCCAAATCAGCCAATTCGCAGAGTTGCAGACTTGGTAGTTCCCGTGTAAGACACAAGTTAGCATAAGCCAGGGCTCACGGATGAGTAGCAAGACGATATGTGCAAAGTTTCAAGGGATTGATAAAAGCATGGGGACAGTAGCGGTCCTGCAGGCGTGCTTAATGACGAAATTTCTCAATGTTTGAGGCTACGAACATGCGCACAGACAGACATACAAACCAATCGTGGAGATATTGTAAACCGACCCACCGGGTATCACCCAGCAACATAATTAGCCGAGCAATTGGGCAAAACTAACAGTCATAGTTTAAATTAAACCCCACGACTAAAATCATGTAAACAAAGAATTCTTGCTTCAGTCATTGCAATTACCAATAGCAACAATGAATTCTTTGTCTACATGATCTTGGTAGCGCTTTTTAATTTAAAGGGTGGCTGTGCGCCTTATTAAATTTCATGGATTTGAGTGTTACCTGAGAGGCATGCAGTTGTAAATGTTTCAATGCATAACATAAGTACATCTTGAGGTCTCCAGGTTTGAGTGGCATAACTTGTTGTTGAACATATAGTTCTATATAGTAAGTAAACAAGCGTGAACAACAAGTGCGGTAAGGCACTCAAACCTGGAGACCTCAAGATGTACTTATGTTATGCATTGAAACATTTACGACGGCATGCCTCTGGTTACCCTGCTCTGCCCAGTGGGTCAATTTCCAATGTCTGCACAATATGTGTCACTGCAGTGTCAGTGCTTAAGTTTCGAAAACCTTAATTTTCGAACTTACGGGCTTATAATATTCGAATTGCTAAATGAATATTGCTGGAAACTTTCAAGGAGCATACATACATATATATCCTTACTGTAATGTACATTTGGTACCAAACCTGTAGCGAACAGACAGACGAACAACTTAGAAGAACCATAACGCCGCTGCGTAATCATTTTCGTACAAAACTTGAGAAGCATGTTACATGCGTGTATTAATCTATTTACCTTGGTAAGTGATCGCATAAGAAACAGAGAGGAGAGGAAGCGGATGGATCCGCCTAGAATTGACGTGATCGCACAAATCAGAAGTACCTCCACCAGGTTGTCGTGCTGCTCTGCAAGGGTAACTTCGCTTTGCGATGAGCCAGGTTTGCTGGGCACAAATGGCTTGTCTTCTTTGATCAAAGCGTGGTCGCTTGGAACGAGAGCATTGAAGGCAAACCATATCCCCATTATCCCGTACCCTGCTGTCACCGCCTAAAATAGCAACAGTATGAATAAAGTTTAAAGAATTCATATGGATCCTTATCAGCGAAGCTGTCCAAAGTATGTGCTTAAAATAGCTAAAATATGTATATAAATATGTGCTTTCAAATGCGAAAATATGTGGCTAAATATGTGCTAAAAATCAAAACAAATGTTTCACAATTCTGTTTAAATTAACCAGCTTCTCAGTAAGATGTCTATTGTTAACATTTTAATTGAAATTCTAGAAACCAAATCCCATTTGAGACAATTAATAGACACTTTTTGCCTTCAACTTTTGTGTAATGTTTATACCAACTTGATTTTTCAATCAAGTTGGAATAAACATGTTTAAAAATTTGTCAAAACTTAAAACAGAATAAAACTTCGAAAATAGATCGAAACTTTAAAATTATCAGTCTAATTTTTGTGAAAAATATCCAAAAATAGACAAGAATTTCAAAAATAACGGCAATTTTTACGAAATATGTCAAAATATGTTGTAACATATGTGATATGTGCTAAAAGCTCAAAATATGTGCTAACAACAGAGACTTAAACGACTCCCCGGTCACCAAACATTGTCATACAAAGTTTGGCTGAAGCCCGAAAACAAATGAGAAACATGTACTTATATGCTTTGGACAGCTCTTATTGTACAATAAAAACCTAGTAGAAAGGGTTTCATTTTTTAAAAATCAATTAAGTGTAGCTCTTGTCCTATTGGATTCCTAATCCAGAACGCGACATTGGGTTCTGTTCACTTAAAACATTGCCCACTCATATAGTCCTATAAACGTTACTGAAATTCCAGACAATCCTCGGAGAACATGCCAAAATTTCTACCTTACGTTGTGTAAAAAAGTTTCTTCCTTTGTAGCTCCCGAACGTGAACCGGTAGTTGTTCAAAACTACTTTTATGTATGGAGCTGCTCTTGAAAAGGACTTTATTTAACATAGGCTACAAGAAATTTAGAATCTGATGGGTGATGGGGAAACTAGGATGAGGGTTGGAATACAAGTTTTCAACGAAATAACATTACGTAGATTACGGATCGCTTCATCTAGTGTATGGTCCTTTCAAAATGCACAAAAAGGAGAACATGTCAAAAATCCACGATTTGGAAGTTTATTCCTCTGTAGCTTCCGAACGTGAACCGATCGACGGTGGTTCAAAACTGTATTTATATATGCAGTTTGATAGCTGTTCTTGAAAATGTCTTTAACATAGGCTACAAGAAATTACTATCTGAGGGGTGCCATTCGAGGCCCTTATAGTATGAATGGTCCTTTTGAAATGCATAAAAATGTATAAATGTAATGTAATGTAAACGAACATAAATTTTCTATTATAGTTTTTATGGAGTAGTAATCTATTTTTATACGTTAATATGAGTGTTTAATATGATTTTTGACCAGTGCCAACTTGACCAAACAGGTGGACAAAGTGCAATAAATATTTACATTGCTTCTTCCAAAAAGTGCAGCACGTTAACACTTTGCATTTCTGTCAAAAAAGGTGGCCAAAGTCTGTTTTACAGTGGATCGCTTAAACAATGGTATTATAATGTGAGACCCAGCAGAGTCGTACTCATAAAAATAAGAAAACCCTCATAATGAATCTTACCACTGGAAATGTATTTTCTCTTACATTTTAACAACCTTTACCATTACCATTTATATGAGAAATTGTTTTTTTAATTCTCGTAGTATAAACAAGGCAGGAATTCAAATTGAAGGATCAACATACTTTTAAAATGTCTTCCAATTTAATAGTTTCCATTCTTTTATGTAATTTACATTAATAATACAATAGCGAATGCAACTCGTCAGTAGAGAGATGGAGACCCGAATCCAAATACTAATATTCTGACTCATAAAAAGGCTTGAGTCAGAATACTTGTATTCTAGCACATACAGTTGGAGACGCGTACTCAAGGTTTCA
>JAANSM010004529.1:0-11218 GCA_036850725.1 Orchesella villosa
GATAGCAAAAGTACATGTCCTTAGCTTGACTTGGTAGAATAGAAAGGAAAAACATTTTATATGACATGCATAATTCCGAATGGGAATGGAATGGGTAAAGCTAGTTCTATCTGGCTCATATGCATAAAGTACGCGGTTTTTGTTACCCTTTTGCTATTTGGATTCTTAAACACTCGCTAAGAGAACAAGAAGGATATAGAACTCACGTCAAAATCAGAATCAGGAGACCCTGAGTAATTTTATGCTCTTGTTGCTTTTAACACTACATCTTTTGTGTTCTTTTAACTGCGAAAAAGTTCTCTCGTATGTCGATACATCTTTACTTCTTGCTGTACTCTACAGAACATCCCCTGCTGTGAGAACTATAGTATGGTTAAAGCATAAACCTTATTAGCCTGGCGAGAACAAATATTTGGCACGGCCAAAGAACTAAAACTCTCTGACGTAACGGTTGTAGTTTCAAAATGTGTGTAATGAATTCATGGCATTTCCTCTCTCACTCTCTCGGCTAACGAAAACGAAAGAAACAAATTAGCAAAAAATAGTACTTGGCAATATGGATAAATATTCGGATACATTTTAATAGACCGATAAAAGCATCAACCCAATTTTACCCCTAACACTAGCATACCAGCACAAGTCAAGGCGCATAATGCAAGAATTACGACTGCATTCCCATTCTTTCAAAACAAAAAACGACCATTTGTAGATAGCGAGCGATATGTGAGGATTTTTGGCACTTGACAAGGCGACGGCCGCTAAATAAGTTGATGTAAGTTTGCGTTGCGGCTAACAGGAAGAAGAAAGAAAGGAAAAAGCGTTACGTGCATACCAAAATACCAGCCAGTCTCCGAGTCTCCTTGAGGAAACCCGTGATAAAAAATACTGAAAAAAATGCACAAGAAGGCAAGTGTTTTGTACTAAGAACATATTACACACTCTTATATAAGACGTTAAATTATATACTTATGTACTTTCTGCTTATAAGACTGCATAAAAACATGCATTTATGAAAATATACGCAAGCATTTCCACATTTACGTAGCACACATTCAGTGAAAACTCTTCTAGTTGAAATTACATTACCATTACATTTGGTTCTTTCGGAAGTTCTCTGTATGCACATTCCAAATTTGACGTACATACAATAATACGACATTACATTCAAAAGATATCACGTATGAAATGTACTCGTACAGAGAGAAAAAGCTTTCAAGTTAAAATCTAATATACACAAGAGGCATAGCGCAGCAGTAGATTGGTTGGAGCCAGGGTTCCAAAAGAAAGATTTTTACACATATTGCATACATACCATTTACTGCATTTCTATTTCACTGTATTACAATCTCTCTCTCTCCTCTTTCTGAACTTTTCTGGCTTGTTGCCTCGTTGAAAAATCAAGTTAACTTAAGAAAAGGTATAAAATAAAAATTGTTTTCTGACTTGTCTCTTCTCTCAAGTGTTAACCTAGCCATGCCTAACCCAGTAAACGAGAGATGATAGTGTTTGGTATTACGGATAGATATATATGTATATATTATGGTGAGGACAAGAATGTAATACCATGCTTGTTTGTGCACAGCATCAGCTTTTCTCTTCAAGTCGTTGGCAAACACAACTTTTCTACGCTACATAATATTCATTTTCATCTTGCACTTCACTTTACCAATACATATTGAATCTGAGCAAGCTTCACAATAAACAGAAGTGCTCTATCACATGTCCCTATGCTATATTTTCTTTCATCTTTTCTTAATGCAAGTACTGGATTTATTAGATTTTGGTACACATAATATGATAAATATGGTATTTGGTGCTTGTTGCACTTTCAGTGAGCCCGACATCAATCGTATAAAAGCATATTAAATTGACAGTTTACATCCATAGTAGTGTATGTGATACCAAAACAAAACATTGACGCATCATTCACATTTTTCAATCGTAATAATGTAATAGTTGTTTATTTTTACACGTAATACATAATATATTTGGTTTGAGTACATGAAAGGTTCCTTGCAACGTGTGGTGGCATATACTCATTATCTGAGATTTTTCAAATAAAGAATTCGGCTCTGAAAGGAAATTGACGAACCGTCTTTTTTTATGGAATATGAAAAAGTACGTGAAAACATCAAGATGCTTACTTATATGAAACCAATATCATGTCTGCTAATACAATAAAAACGCATTACTTCTCATTATAAAGTTGTGAAAAGCTGTCTGGCAAGGCTACTTCTAAAATCAGAATAATATAAGATAAAAAATCACCTGAGTATAACGAAAGCTATTATCGTATTAGATATATAAAAAATAACTTTATAATACAAAGCAATACAGTGTAAATTTGATACTGTACATATACTTACACACGGTAAAGTCAAAAGGCGAGTTGAAAGAAGAGATAAAAAAAACAACAAAAACTCTCGATATAAAATGCGTTCTAAAATGTAACGTAGGCTTGGATTTTGGGATATCCCTTTGCTCTCTTTTCCACCTAACTTTATAACATTAATGCATGCTTGCTTGCTCATACCCCGTCTCATTTTCTTAACAATCTCCGTATAAATATATATAGATATATTATGTGATATATATATATACTCATATTTGTTGAGCACACAAAAATATACAGTGTTTACCTACCACCAACCAACACTTCCATCTGACTAACTTGATATTGTTGATAGTACATAGTACATCGTCGTCGTCATCATCATCACATCACCACCACCAAGGATTTCTTATTGTATGGAAGCAAACGAAGATACAATGTAATGGAATGCATGAGCGTAGTTATATAGAATTTAGGTTTATGTATATTAGATTAAAAGTATAGAGAGAGAGATTGAGATTACTATATAGCGTAGTTTATTCACACAACTTGTCTGGCTGCCCTGCATGCATGCTTCTGAGTAAAGAGATACGTAACGTGAGTAAAGTAGTATTATATGCCTGTATACTTTCTTTGAGTAGATTCAAGAAAAACTTGAGATGCTGACGACGACTACACAGCGATGATGATGATGATAATGATGCTCCTGCCTTGCTTTTTTCATTGACATTCCTGAAAGGGATTCCCTCAACTCAACTTGCTGCTGCTTAGCTCACTCACTCCACCACTCGCAAACATGACTATGGTTAGACACTGGCTCCTTCATTCTTGTTGGGGATGATGATGATGATTGTATGCCCTTTTCTTTCTTTTCGAGACCTGTTTTGCCCGAGAATGCATGGTGGATGGTTTACTACTTGCTTTGCAATGCACTTTTTTGTCCAATACAAAGCGTACTGTGCATTCGTACCATTATACATTGTACCTACGCAATTCTAAAAATCCTTTTTGTTCGCCTTCATCTTCTTCGTCTTAGATAGGCATTCCGTTTAGCATAATGTGTAAACTAACACTAGCACGAAATAGTACAATTAGGTCTACCTTGTCCTTTATTGGAGCTTGCAATACAAATGCAATTTTTCAACAACAATCAAAATCAAGCTAGACGCTATATGGGCACAAGGATGTGCAATTCACGCGAGTATCATTTCAGTACAAGATAGAAGATGTAGATAATTGTGGCTCGTCTGGGTTTGCCATCATTATGCTGTTGATGCTCTTGATTTTGATGATTAACAATGAAATGGAATGAAACATCAACATCCTCACATTTGAGTGTAACCACATTAGTTTCATTTTAAAACATTTCTTTTGAAAATGCAAAAGGTTCTCACTCAACCATCTCCTCACTTTTATGGATGCGTAAAACTACAGTAAAGGTGAAGTTATTTTGAATTTGGAGATTAGACCGGTGATCACACAACGATAAGGAAGGAGTAGAATGGCGCAGAAAACGAGAAATGTGCAATCTGCAGAAATTCGTGGCGAATTATCATATTTTGAATTACTAAACGTGACTGGTGAAGATTTAATGGACTGGCATATTCAACCAAGCAAAGTACAGCATTGAATAAAAGGAAAGATTTGTCTGTTATACCGGTTGTAAGGTCATAGGACTAGGACAGTATTTTTGAAAGTTCAAAGTATTGATATACTATTTCATAAAACTATATAGCTGACGAGTAAAATAAACTAACAAATCGGTCTTCGAAAACGAATAAAACATATAGATGACATCATGCCAGTTTCGATACCAAAATATGTACTTATAGTAACTGCCGACATACTTTGAACTGCACTGCAGACAGATCAAAGTTCATCTACTTAAAGATGGAGTGATACAGAAGATATAGTGCGCATGTGAGGTTACTCCTTACGTTTTAACTTTAGCATTGACGGCAATTTGAAATTAAAAAAAAGAAACATCGGAACAAATGGTGCATGATACCAACAAATGAATCTCTTTCCAATCTCGAAGTAAAAAATTCTTTCGTATCATGCATCTATTTCCTTATATTGGCTGATTTCAGTATCTGCAATACATTTCCAAACATTTTTTTGTCAATTATTGTCAATCACAAAAAAATACAAAGATTTGGGTATGTAACTTATATATATATATACTACGCGGAACATTTTTATCAGCTTTCAACAATTTAATAATACAGCAGATTTACTATAGACATGCCTTCGGTGAGTTGAATAAAGTTGGCGTTTTTCTCAGAATCCATTCAATTTTTTGAACCATAACATCTCCGAAAAGAGAACAAGATGCTGCTACTGGCTGTAGAAGACTAGTTTGTTTTGTACCCATGACTTTTATACTGGAGCATGTAGCCGTGAGAGAAAAACGTGTTCACGTTCCATTTTATCGATCCGTTACTCTGTTTCTCTTCTCTTTCTGCTCTATGAACTCGGAGAAAGCAAATATAAGTAAAGTAGAGTTCGGCATATTAGTCGCTGCAGCCTGTTGTCATGTATCAATTCCTTTCTCCCCAACTCCAAGTATTTTCACCAACTCTCTCATGTCAGTCTATCCGTGTGGTAATGTTTCCCAACTTACTACATACCACTACCCTAAATGAGTAAATAAAAGCGTATGTGCACTGTGCACAAACAAGGTGCTACACAGGAAAAAGTTCTTACTCAATATAGGTGATGGTGTTAGTTATTGTACAAAAGTATCTGTTTTCTTTTCCAATTAGCGAGTATATAGAGTTCAATTAATCATTCTTGTGCAAAACAACACTGCGCTTAAAAATGAAAGCAACGTTTTTGTATTCGAAATGATTATGATGATTGAGAAAGGTGTCCTTTAATACATAAAAATGAGAGTCTGTGATATTTACGACAGAGAACTGCCATTATGCAATAAAATGCGCAAAAATATTATCCTATGACAGTCTGAGTGATTCAGCATCAGCAAATAATCTGTCATTTTTGTCAAGTGAAGGTCGTAGTCAAAGTTGAGTTGGTACAAATTATTGCAACAACATTTGACAAAGTTTTTAGAACTCTTTTGAATTCAAATAAAACTAATTTTCTTGGCAAAATGTATAAACTTGTTGTGAGGTAGTTAAAAGTTTTTGCTTTTCAACATTTTGTCCATTACTTTTTGTTCTTTGCCGAACTTCTGGACTTGAGAAGTACAAACTAGTACAAACGATGTTGACGGCGCTAAGGATTCATTTGCTTGGAACTTGAAAGGCTTTTGGCTCCGATTTTATAATGGACCTTACACTAAAAAAGATCAAACTATATATATTGTTTGGTGATTGAGAAAAAGGAGTAGGTAATATGCGAAGCAAAATGGAAACAGTCAGTCGAACAGAAGTAAACAACGTCATTTATTTTACATCAGTCAGAAACAGCCGTCAACAGGCTCACACTGGGATAGACATGCATAGGCTGTCCAAAAAGAGTTAGAGTACATAGTACGTACGTTTGAGCAAAAAGTACAATGGTGAGAGCCTACAAATAGATTTCTCATTATTAGGATTGAGTTGGTGTGTATACAAACTCTTCCGACTCTATTTTACCCTAAAATCGATCATCTTAACAAAATAGTATGTAATGTAACTATTGCCTTCCACGAAACTATTTCTGAAATAACACGTACTTACTCGACATCACTGCATTACTAGCCCGTCAACTTGTGCATAAAGTGAAGAAAACGTTTATATGTATATTCATAATACCTTCTTTAAAAGCTTTGTTCGCGAGAAAATATCTGAGCTTAGGTATAAAGAGGAGCAAACTGCCGATAGAGAAACGGTCATACAAAACATCCTTGACACACCTTGGATTCAATCCTTTAAGTGCAAAGTAAATATTCTCATTCGTGCTAAAAAAACCAGCTAGCAGCACAAAAAATACATGAACCTATCCAAACTAACAGTAACATAAGTAAGCACAAAAAACTAATCCGTACTCAACAAACCCCTTACCACACGCCACGATGTAGTCTATAGTATATTACCAAAACTGAACGTTTGAATAAGTGAAATGAGCTGAGTGATATCCTAGGCAGATAGAAATAGCCAAAAAGTGCACCATCAAAAACGAACATTTTCTAGCTTGTCATAGTCACACAGGAATCTCAAGAACATTGTATGATCACATTAAATAGAAAGATGGACAGACAGAAAGATCAACTCTCATGGTCTGTGCTCAAATCTCAGGCTTTTTTACAATGTACATATGGTGAACCAACACTATACTTACGGATGGAGTGGGGAGCAATGTGCATGTGTTTTTGTAGTGTATGATATTGCATGTAACCACTGCACACTGCATTATGCTCACCACTAATGATAAATAGGGAAAGGAACAGCCAGTACGTCTGCTACTCATGCAGCACCTCTAGTCGAAGCCACGCTACAGAACTGAAGTGCATGTGCTATGCATGCTCATTTTGAGATTCACGATGATTTTATATTATGACGTTATGCGGGCCAAACCATCATCATCAGTTGGCTAACAAATTGTAATGGACACCTAAAAGGAGTTTTAATATTTGTGCCAAAAAGGCTTTCGTCATTGTAAAGATATTGTTCCTGTGAGGCGATACGATTGTTTATGAGCTACACTAATGTGATCCATCATAACCATATCACATTGTATGTAATACAAATTCCACTACTTGTGCTCACTATTTTGATCACATCAAAACTCTTATGTACACACTCACGCATTTGGTGATGATGGAGTGCAACTTATTTATTGCAATTTGTTGAGACTCATTGTCAGATTTAGAATGGCAGCAAAAGCGAAGGGCTGTAATAGCAGAGGAAGCCTTGTTTAAGCACACATCATTCTATTTATTCGGCTGCTGTTTTCTGATTGCCACAACGAAGGTGCCAATTTGGGATTCACCTTTAAACGCATTGCATTTTTTGTGAAGCTGACAAATATGTCTACATATGCGTGGATGTATTAAATGCGAAAGCGAATAATGAGGAAAAGGCTAAATGTAACAGATGTGATATGATAGCTAACGATGCGGTTTGCTGACTTCATCAATGGTCTATCTTCTTGTGTTCTTACAGCCTAGCAAAATATTAGTAAGCGTGTGTGGTGTGTGTGAGTACATTCGCATTCATCATCCTGATGATGGTCTCGTTGCCTTTTCAACTTCTCTCTTTTTTACTTGTCCTTCCAAGCAGACGAGTTCCTCTGAAATTGACGTATGTACTTATACATTAGGTTGTAGCATGTAGGAGACAGTTCAGTTTATTGAAATGATGATGCAGTGTGCTGTGCGGCAATGATGATGACTCACAATCACAATGCATGCCTAACTTAATGTGCATATTTCATGGGGCTTGTAATGCATTCACCAAAACTTCATCAAATGAAAGGACTAATGATGCTCATTTTAGAATGAATATTGTAAATATTCATCAGACAATATTGAGGTTGATAGTTTGATCTATTATATGGTGTATTCCTCTCGATGTCACAATCAAAAGGCAAATAAGGAAAAAGTGCATGAAAGGGTGTCATAAATTTGTGCTTAATGCACATCATAATATGTTAACTCAAAACAAATAACCCGGAACGTTAAAGAGTATATATTTAAGGATGTTGCATACAATATTGAATTATGTCAAATAAATATTCATACGTACCTTTCGGTGACCTTGTTCGCCTCCTCATTTTCAAACTTTAGTGGACGTTACAAAAGCTGGAAGGGGTATAAAAAGTTCATAAAGGTCCTTATCCCCCTCGTACTTTTCATTCCTTTAGTATATAACCTTGTGTTTAGAAACAAGTAGATATTCTACCGAGTTCACTCTTATGTTCTAACAATTGTAATGGCAGCTTACAGTTCTAATCATTGGTAAAATAATTAAGCTTCCAGCTTAGCGTACACTTTTAAAAACAAAAAACAGTGAAAGCAAATGATCACAATACAATATGAATAGGATAAAACTTTCCATCAGAAATGGCTACACAAGCCCATTAAAATTACGATTGTTTTCCCCATGTTCAGATTCGCATTCATTCATTACAATAAAACGCAGTTTTCTGGAACACGGTTCTTCCGCGTGGCTTCGTTTTACCGTGCACGGCTAATACGAAGCTTTCCTCCAAGAAAAACAGTAAACATTGGAAAAGTGGCAGGGCTGATTTTGATAGCACAACCTCGCGACACTATTGGAAACACCGTTCCTCCATGCAAAAGATTGATTACAGTCATTGAAAAACAAAATTCCAGTACTTGTGAAAGCTTTTGCACTTTACAAAAATACCTCATCGAACTATTCCGTTACAGCTATGAAAAATTACCCACATACATGCCTAGACCTTATTCAAAGGTATCATATAGCACGACCAATGTCAACAATAAAAAGAGTGTTCTCAATTTCATAGTAGCATTGACATTCACATGAAATGATTGGGTACGTAGAAGTCTATAAAAATGTGCAAACACAATAATATACCACACATTTGCACATCAGCATTAAATGCATGTAAACAAAATCACAGAAATATCACTGTGAAAACAATCAAGACAATCTAGACACGATGTAAAGTTACGTCCTTTTAAGTACACTATTAAAACTCTTTATTGTGTGAGCAGTCTATGTGGAGTCTACTAGCTATACGTACATGCAGTTTTAGTCAACAAAAACACATTGAACGGTCTTGATAGGTTCATAGATACATACCTATTTATTTACTACACTGCTGAGGACGACGATGTGCACATGTACTTTGCTTTTGGAAGTATCAGCGTATCAGATTAACAAGTCCATGTTTACTGGAATAAGACAGCGAAGGAAATATGTCTACTGTTTTGAATAATTGCTCAGAAGAAAGCTACTAGGAAGCCGCTGAGGGAGATGAAACAAATACACTAGGAAATCTCGTAGGCTTGTCAGTCCTTTCATATTGCTGACGCTGCATCCGAATGTATTGAGAACAGGTTGCTTTCAAAAGGGAGAATGATGATAGATCATGCAATTCCAATCCCATGAATGCGTTCTCATTGAGCAAACTTTCCTGTGGCCCTTGCTCATTTTGTCTCACAGAAATTTCACCTGTACCCATTGCTCCAAATGTCAAAGTAAACGTTTCTTTCACAAAATAAAAACTCCAACGCAGCCGTTTTAAATTATAATTTCTTTGATCCCTTGTCGTATATAATTAGTTTTCCGAATTTTATTAGTTCACGAAGTACACAGTTCTCCACGTACTACATAAAGCAGTAAGCAGTCATACAAGCGGAATTGAATCCTGTGCTGAATTTAATTCTTTGTTCATTTTACTGTGATGCGCTACAAATCTGCATGAATTTGGTACGCATGCAAAACTCGGAGAGCGTTTTCCGCAGCAGAAACTGAGAAACGGAAGGAGTAACCATTAATTTTTTTTGTCACTAAAAGCAAGTTTTCCTTGCATAAATTGAATCTGAATTGTTTGTTGCAAATTGCAACAGAATCTTTGTTGATAATTGATGCTAAAATGTTTTCCCACCGCAACTATGCAAAATCCTGATCCGCTCACAAACTATTCCAGTCCAACTATTATGACACCATACATACACTTATGTCTTCTGTTACGACCACTCGACTCAAAAAAGAGCGGATGTGTTTTATGTCTTCATCCATAAATAAGTCAGTTTCCGTACACAACCTACCGCGTTTCACACTCCACACTCAAACTACTAATCACAAGCTCACACACATAGTGCAACTTGCTGACCGTCTATAATTCATTTACTGTTGATGATGCGACGTTATTATTCGTACTGGAAGTGGTAGCACAATCGCTAAGCTACTTTTCTTATTTTCTTTCTCCACCGACTTATTCCTTCTTCACAGCAAAGTGAGTGACAGCCTCAGTATTTTATCTCGTCACGAAGAGCTTATTGGTACACACATTGACTGCTAGGTCTTTCAATCTATTTACGGACAATTATCAAGAAATAGATGAGCCGAGCAAAAAATCTCAAGTCTCTGTGTTTACTCTTCACTCACTCACACCACAAGAAATGGTGTATTTCTCAAGTAAAAATAAGTATGCTATTCTGATATACTATGATGCATTTATGCCGATGGACAAAAAGAAAGAATAAGAGCAGTCAGAGTCAGGCAGCAGCAACACCAGCCGCAACATTACAGCAGCACAGTCACCCAAGTATTAAGTAAGTGGAAGCTTGGAGCAGTTGCACAGTATCAGGACATCAACAAGATCGACAAAGAGAATACATTTACTACTACTACAGACACACACCGTTTACACACATAGTTCAATCTACACAACATGCTTGCCATGCCATACATCCGTAACATGCCTACGTATTAGATTATGTACATACGAAAGCAATATCAATAAGCTCTTTTTCTCAAAACGGAGAGAGAGAGAGGACCTTAACTCTTATATAGGTCCCAAAAAGCACACACCACCAACCATGAGGGAACATGCTTGCAGTGCATTGCTTGCATTATTATGATATTCCTGAGTATAGAGACCAGTCAGTGAGTATTCAGCAGTTGGTGGCAACAGCAGCAGGTTCTTTTTGCTGCTCTGCTTCTGGTTTCCTCGGGTATTTATGTACAATATTTTTCCCTGCACGTAACAATGTTGCACTAGGTACATACATTTTCCTAAGTGACTTTGGAAGCTTAAAAAAGGTTGCATGCTGTATAATATGCCGTCTTGTCGTTTATCAATATAAAATGTACTTTATAAGCCAGATATCAGGGTTGCGCAAATACTCATGTTTCCAAATACTAAATACAAATACCAAATACTCCAACCTTTCCAAATAAATAATGTATTTAAATACATTTTCCAAACAAAGTATTTAAATACAAA
>JAANSM010004530.1:0-11218 GCA_036850725.1 Orchesella villosa
TTGTTAGTCTATTCTATGAATGAAATGCGAATAGTGTGAATAAACCAATGTCAGACATGGAGTGCGCTGATGTGATGACAATGGGATGTATATATATATAGTAAAAAGGACTTCTCTTCATATTTCATTTACCTTAATACGAAATGATACCGAAAACCTTAACATTTTTCAACAGAAAATATTACAGTTCTTCCTTATACATGTTCTCAACTTCTCAAACTCATCAGTCAGGTTCAAATATTTGTCCCTTTGTGGTCCTTCTCTCCTATTTTTGCAACGTTTCGTTTCAAAATCAGCCTAGTTATTATAAATGTTTAGAAATAGCACTATGGTGTAATATGACGAAACGAATATAAAAGGCATATAGCTTTAGATTTGTAAAATGGAAAGTAGTCCTTTCAGTCATTAGCCTTTTTTCATTCACTAAGGAAGGGAACAACATTTGTTAGCCCGGCAAAAGGTTTTTTTTATTATCTTTCATCGAAAAAAGTAATCTACAATGGGTCAAAAGTCTTTTGAATGGAGTAGTTACTGCCAATGTATTGAGAAAAATAATAATAATGATCGTAGAGACGGAAATGTAAACGTCAGACACGATAGGATGTGAGTAGTTATAGACATATCCAAGGAACAAAATATTGACACTTTTCGAGGACATTCGGAAACGTAATAGTGGGAAAGGGTGTGCATGTATAATGACTAGCGTACACACAAAGCACACAGGATCATATTATGCAGGAGTCGTTCTAGTGAATTGAATAGCCTCAAACGTTTGACTTGTGTGCTTTTTGTCTGTATTTCGTCGAGGCTCGTTTATACAGAAGATGAAGGCATAATAGTGGTTTGGTTGGTAGTTGGAAGTCAGCAGTCTCTATAAGTCGTTCTAGTGAATTGAATAGCCTCAAACGTTTGACTTGTGTGCTTTTTGTCTGTATTTCGTCGAGGCTCGTTTATACAGAAGATGAAGGCATAATAGTGGTTTGGTTGGTAGTTGGTAGTCAGCAGTCTCTATATTATTACTGGCAGTGAGCATTACGAAGAAACTTGTAAACTTACCTAGAACTATATATGAAGGGGTATATAGCGTCCGGACATATAATATTGTGAGTGAGAGTGAGATAGCAAACAAGACGAAGAGAAAACAGGGAAGGGTAGTCGAAACAGATGAAAGTTTTTGGAAAATGGATCCTTATTTTGCTAAAGCAAAAAAAAAAGTTGAGTTTGCCCGTTTTATATGGTAATGTATACCGTTCCTCTGCTTATAAATTGCAAAATAAACTGTCAGTTTTTTCCTCATCCTCTGTGGTCGCTGTTTTTCTCTCCATGTTTTTGCTGATGTTGCTCTTATTTCCATTTTCTGCACTGGCAGCAAAAAAGCGTAACTACACCACTTTTTACCATCCGAGAGGAATAGGATTTAGGATGTTGGTAATACACATACAAGCATCAGTAGCAGGAGCGCACAGTCTGTCTCTGAGCTGCTGAGCTCACTCACTCAGCTCAAGTTGGATGAGTGACGAGAGTTGTGTAGTTTTTGAATTTTCTTCTTCCCGTGCTACTTTCCTGGAGAGTTGCCCTTATATGCAATACCCTGCTCTATTTTACAATTCAACAGGGACTTCAATACGAAGTATATGCGTAGATGGGCAAAAAAAGAAGGAGAGTGAGAGAGAGAGAGAAACTTTGGAAGAAGAATAAATTTGTTATGCTTTTTCTTTCTAACTTATTGCAAACTCACTCTCCTCTTTCCGTTCCAGTTTTGTACTTATGACTATGAGGAAATTCTATTATCATTATTGTTATGTCTGTGTTTCCCCAGAAAAGTGGTGAAAGAGAGGGAGAACGTGAAGAAAAGAATTTTTTCACAGAGAGAGAGAAAGAGTGGAAGAGAAGGAAAAATGTTTGACAATGAAGCAATAAACCTTTAACCTTCTGGGAAAAGGGCGTTTATTTATATGTATGAAATGAAGGGAGCTTTGGTGAATAAATGAATGAAATAAATGAAAGAATCCGTGTGTCCACACGAGGATACAGGTTTTAAAGACAAACAATGCTCGTCAATAAACGTTTTCCATGAAGCAAATCCTGCAGGGAGCAAAAACCCGCTTCGCAACAGGGATATGAGCTCAAGCTCTACGGTCATATACCAGCCTTTGCGGCACACAGAATACAAAAAATTGTAAATCAGAATCAATATATATTTGCTGCGAAAACACTTTTACTTTCGCTTTAGATGAATGAGAAAGGATCCATCCTAAATATTTTATTGCTATCCATTCATCCAAAGTAAAAGTTTAGAGGGTACATAATATACGTAGCTATAATGTAAGGCATTCCGCAACTGCGCCACTAATTAAACAAGAAACATTACAAAATTTTGAATTATATATATCGCGGCGTCAGAGGAAGCTCACTATTTATTGTAGCTCAATAATAAAAATAAATATTAAATAAAAATAAATTAAAACTGGCTCCTCTAAAGACCACTGAATTAAAGTAAGTGGAATAAGTCCAATTCGTGATCAGTAAATTATGTACACAGTCAACAAACACTATGACTGCATTGCACACACACAATACCTACATAAATATAATATTCCATTGAAAATTCTTTCACTCTGTTCTTTTTTTATCTGATATTTCTCCAAAGCTTTTTTTTCTTCTTTTCCCTTTTATCCATTCATGAAAAACTGAGCATTACATTACACTTTTCCATCTGTAGTTTACGAGTAACAAGCCGTCTGACCAGAATGTATCGATTGCCCTTTATTACTGCCACTAACACTGAACACTGAAAAGGAAAGGCTGGGCTCTTTTCAACAGACAGCAAACTGATGAACTATATTTATCTAGAAAGTAAATGTGGGCACGTTAGCATCCCCTAAACTCTTGCTATCAAACGATAACTGCAATATCTCCTTTAGATATCTAATGCTTTGCTGACTATTACCATTCCTATTTCAAACTTGGAGAGCTCTACCCGTTTCTAATATAAAAAGGCATGGCGTGGATAAAGGAGAGAGGACGCGATGCTGGATGTTGATGTAAAGTGTATATAAGTATATACAAATTATATACATATAGTGGGTGAGGAATAGGAAAAAAAGGAGCGAATAACATTTTCCTGTATCACCACACCACTGGCATTAGATCAAGCAGTGCTACCATTACTATTGACACCAGTAATGGTTCTTGGAAGTTTTTTGGTGAAAGAAAGGAATAACGAAGTGCTTTCTCCCTATTATCAGTTACAGCCAGAGTAATAATGGCAGTATGCGCCAGCATAAAGTACGCTTGAGCAAGACCCAGAGAGACTAGTGCAACTGAGTGCTCTTTGGTAATAGAAAGGCAATTCTTGTATGGGTGTAAGTACCGTGTGTGTTTGCAATGAGGATGATGATGACGACGACGATGATGATGATGATGGCTGCAGCATTTACGTTCTTGGTTGTTGGTATGGATTATATTAGTGATGGTTGCTCCTCTATTGCTAATGTTTGGCTGTAACAGTGATGATATTACATAAAAGCCTTATCCAAATGTATTGATATATGTGTGTGGGCAGACCCCTTTGCTACATGTCCTTGTCGTTACCGTTATTCATATCATCATATGAGTGCGGTGAAAAAATAAGACCTTTTCCCTTCATCTGAGATGTACTATTCAATATTTGCGACTGTATGTAGTATGTAGAGGGGACATCAGTATAATGATATTGTAGGAATATACAGGCGTCACAAAATCAAGAGCTTTGGAAATTTTTGGGAGGAAGTGCAAACTCGAGTTAGTTAAAGTAAGGATGAAAATTGTGGGGGACATGGCCGAGTGAGTAGTTTCAAGTCTTATGAACTTTACACTGGACCATTAACATTAACCACTCTGATGAGTGATCATTTTGCTTCACATCATTACTTGCTTCTTAGTTCAGCCCTGTCATCGTCAGCAGCATCAAGACTGGTTTGCATGAGAGGATGCCACACAAAGAGAAAATAATGTATAATACTTACTTTAGAATCTTTGCATTTGGACTGCCTGTGTTATATTGGGCCATGAATGTTACATATAAGCAATCATTGCACGCTGGAAAAAAAGAGTGACAAATTGGACAACTTTAGTGGGACAGCGAAATGGAATTTTGACATGCTCTATTGTAATTATTCCAATCTTCATAGGCTAAATTTTTTTTAGTACAAACATTTTATATCGTTTTTCACAAGCAATCCAAAGATGAGAGAAATTTAGTCTTAGTAGCTTCTAAATACTACCACTACCACTTTGATTGATTAGTTTATAGTTTGAGGGACACGAGGAGAGGACATTTTGTGAGTTGGTGGAAAACAAAATCTTTCACAAAAATTTACCAAGTGTGTGTGTCTTTATGACAATCCTTATCAGTTTGTCATTTCCAAATGTTCTTTGGTTTTGGCTGCATTATGATAATAGTAGCACACGCCGGCCGGATTATCGGCTGATGGCTGTACTAGGCAATAGAAATTGGTAGAAATCGAGATAGTGATGCGTAAACTTCATGACAGAATCACGTATTTTGCTTATCTTTATGGAGTGTGCTGACATTACATGATTACATCCAATATTCTATCATCTATATTGGATCTATATTCTGGAATAACAATACCATTGATTTTTGTATGACCATTTTGATAAAAATCGGCACTTGTGACTTGTGCGTTGAGCCATGATAACTTTTTATGTATATAAGTTTTTCACAAACGTACATTCAGACCAAAAACCTACTAGTTACAATATTGATGTTGAAATTCTTACTGTACGCAACTCATATATAAGATAATGTGTAATTCCATTGAGCTGTACTTAGAAATTACTCGGGTTTGGGAAGAAGCTCCACATGGTTGATGGTAATAAAATAATAATATGCGGAACGCCTCTTTAAACAGCCAGTCCAGGCCCAAACTTTTACTATTGCGTAAAAACACCCTAATTATCTTTAGGTTTTGTATTTCTTGTAACCAAAATAAGTTGTATTATATTTAATTATTGGAACATAAGTCAAAATGACTTTTACACCGTTTCTTAACTGTTAGACTCTAGAGTTTTCGTTTTTTGTCCGTACTAATATCATTTCTTACAGTCACTCCTTACTTAGGTCGTTCTTAGAATTTAGGCATTCACCCAAGTGAGTAAATGTTAACATTCTACCCATGAACGAATTCTAACCAATGAATGAATAAGTAAAAACGAATGTGTTATACGTTTTGAAAACAAAGAGAGTCAATAGCACATTCTTTACATCACGATTTCGTCATAGATCAAGTCAACTCAACTGCTTTCCAAGTGACTCAATGTATTTTGAAGTTACTTGTTATTGGGTTCATACAACATGGAATTAAATGTCCCCCAAAATGTTGCTTACACCTCTACATCCAAAAACTGTATTATATATTGAAGAATCCATTTTACGATAGAATCTACAACTGTATTTAAAAGAAACACGTGTTCTTGGTGATGTTTACCTTGAACTTAACGCTAGAAATACTCATTTTTTCTGAAGAAAAAAATCAGGAAACAATATAATATATATTGTTGAAAACCCCATCGACATATGAAATATAGCCCCTAAAAATAATATGTGAGGCAAATTTTGGTGAAAATATAAATAACTAGATTGCATTTTCCTCAGGGTAGCATTTCGGAACCAAGAATATACCATGTTCAGCAATAAGGAGTTCAATCTCAATCTTTGAAAACTAAAGGCACACCCATATCGAATATAAACTAATCTATAAATATTCACGGGTTAGAAACGATAACCTTTTTTTTCCTGTATAGGACCAAACCAAGATGGTAGTTTTGTGTATAGTGAGTTGTTGATGTGAATTTTGAGCACAACGCAGGCTTTCTTTTTAGTGCTTTTGATTTTTACAAAGAGTAAAGCTCATACACCAGTGCTCTACACCATTTCTCGAGTTTTTACTACCACACAAAGAGCACAAGTACCAGTAGGAAACAGTAAGAAAAAAAATGTTGAATAAAACTCGTGTATTTTTCTTATGTGAATGCATATGCCGTCTTAGTTAGTATGTATATACATGTGTTACAGAATATACTTATATACATTTCGCTTTTTATAACATATTTTTCTTTGCCACAGAGCTTCCTTTTTCCATATGCCAAAGAGGAAACCTTTGGAGATTTATGTCCGGCAGTTTGAAGGAAATGTGAGACAAGCCCCTCCAGGTCTATTTACGACCCAGATCATATCATCCTTAAACATCTCTTTGCAACTAGAATATATATCTATCCACGTTCTTTTGCTATACCTCTTTTTGCTGTTTTTGACTGCTACTTCTCAGCTCGTAGAAAAGGAATAAAAACATAAGCATTTCATCAGAGTGGCAGAAACAGTAGGATCATGGTGTATATAGTGAGTTTGTTGTATGTTGAGCCAGGAGTTTTTAAGAGGAGAGCAGAAGCAGGAGTCGAAATAGCAACAATGAGTTTGCTGGTAATAGTCAAGTTGTAAAAATCGTAATGGTAGGGTAGGTTGTTGTTTCTGTCTTGGTTATTATTACTATTACTACCACCACTACCGTTGTTCAACAACGTATATATACATAAATAGACACACACACACACACACTCATCTTATTGTTTCGACAAAAATGTAAGTAGGCAGCTATGCATCTTCCTCGTTTTTAAAAATGGATTTCCCATTATCGTTGTACTAGGTTAGGCTATGAGGATATGCTTCTGGTTTCCAATCTCTCTAACGCGCTGAAGTTGTTAGTAAGAAAGAGTTTTTTTTGTTTTTTAGATTGGCTTTGAAAGAAGTATTGCTAGAAATGTCTTGCTTTTCTGACAATATACAAAGTACACACGGGTCTACTTACATCGATCTAAATTTAACGCGTTGCAAAGCAATTGTATTGAGTGAGCAGTTTTGTGGTGTTAACGAAAAAACCTCATGTAGTTTTGAAATGAAGAGTACATGGAAATAAAAAATCTCCTACATCGACAATCTTCATGGATTTGATCTTGGATCTTGCTGAGAAACTATGTTTTGCTCATAAAGCGACCTGCACGCCATACCACAAACAAACCCTTTACGTCATTATATACCTTTTTGGTATTATTTCACTGGGATTCTTTGGTTGGGTAAGAAATCAGTTGGGATCCTTGAAGCTACCTTTCATTTTTATTCATAAGATTTATGCAGAACAGAAAATCATGTTGCTTTTATTACACGATTAAAACTTTTGCTCTTCATTTGATGCTGTTCACAAAAATGTTATATACCCTCACAGAAATTTTTCGGCTCATCTCAAATCCAGTCCGAATTGGACCATAAAATACAAAAGAGAATGGTTTAAATGGGAACATGAAATTAGACAAAACATTCTTGAGAGGGTTTCTTTCGGTGAACCAAACTTATATACATAAAAAATCTTATTGCCGGTAGTTGTTATATACAAAATATATGTATTTATATTATATTGGCTGTTCGTTTAAAGGGAAAAGTTGTCGTATATAAGTTTTTGTCTTTATCTATATGACGTTCTTGCAATCACTAAAACAAATGGTGAAGCAATACATAAAATACGTATTTATAGTCGAGTACACAGTAAACAACATGAGAATAATATGCGTAGATTCCTGGTTGGTATGTGAGAGAGTAAAGGAAAAACAAAAACAGGAATAATTTAACGAGTCGGTAATATTATAGGGTCTCAAGGGATACCGACGGCGACGCCGGCTCATATCTATACAGTTTTTGTACCCAAAAACTTCCGAGCCCTGTTCAGAGATCTCAAGATTAACATGCGGAAGCGTTGAGATGCAATAAAACGGGGGAAAAGAGGGTCTTGAGAGAGAGAGAACGGTTTCATAATGATTAAACCTATGCCATTCAGGACAGCTTTAATGCGTTAAAATTTTCCAATAGCCACCATTAAACTATTAAAAAATTTCCTAGATATTTTGTTTCTCTCTCTATTTCATGTGTTATATAATAATCTTCTGGTGGGTCCTCATCTTCTCCACTCTACAACCGGATGTCTACACTCAGTAGCATTATTTGTTTGGTATTCACGTACCGAATCATAAAAATACAAATAAAAAACTAACGACATGCCACAATTTGTAAAAAAGGTGGCTGTATACTTACTTTATGCTATATAGAGAGATTGTATAAGTAATACTACTCAGGGAATGGGGAAAGATGTAAGGATTTGGATTTCGCGATTACACACATCATTGTAAAATGGCCCCTTTTAAATGATTCACGATACCATTTTTTATGATTTTCATAGTATTAGTTTTAAAACCTCATGAATTTTACGCTCCCTCAAATTTGAACAATGTTGAGCTCAAGTGAATAATATATCGTCGTGAGTGAGTATTGAGGAACAAACACATACATTTTATCTCTCTCTCTTTCTAAAAGCTAAATACTACTACTTTAGATTCACAATTATATATAGTTATATAGAGAGCATTGGAGACAGCACAACAACAACAAAATAATACAAATTAAAAAAGGAATAGTAATGTGTAGAGTGTCTATGTAAGCCTGAAAAATATGGCGATGGGGGATCAGCATTAAAAAAGAGTACCATGAACCATGCTGAGCCATTCTTATGCAGATTGTCTTTGACTGGGCAATATTTTAAAATTCTGTTCAACCTCCACAATCACTTAGAATTACTTCACTACTATCTCTAATGTTTGCGTGCTTCCATTTTATTTAAATGTGTGAGTACATTCATAATATGCGCCACGGAGTATAATATATAAATATAACAAAACGTAAAAGTATATATATATTCACATCATGTCCCCTTACCAAAATGGTGGTCTCAAAATCCCAAGGACACATATTACACTACTACTCAAGTGCTTTTCAGCTTTGGCTAACGCACTTACAAAAGAAAGAAACTTGACGAAACACATTTGTGTGCGCCAATGTCTTCACAAAAGAGGATGAAAATCACTTTGAATTGAGTAAGTGAAAAAGTTTGGGCTCAAAATGAATCGAATAAAAAAAAAGAGTAGTACTACTATAAACTAATACTCTACGTGATAAAATAGAAAAAAGGAATGAAAATGTTGTTGAGAGTGAGAGAGGATAGAGGAGAGAGAAAACCAGCATGGCTCCTTTTGCGATTTGATAAAATTGTGCAAGTCATTTATCAACTATGTAAAGCACCAAATATGTATTTAAACTAGATTTCACATTAACCCGTTTTTGAAGAATGGAATCAAATTCAGAAAAAAAGAGACCAAGTTTATTGAAAAGATTCTTTTTCCTCTATTTTGTTTTCAAGAGAAGAGAGTTGCATATATATATATATATACGCAGGCAAGCAAGAAGGTAAAAGGAATGTGTCCCTACAATACACACACAAAGCAGATAATACTTTATGCCTTTCAAAACATAGTTAATCGTCTCATTTTTCACAGTTCTCTAAACGCTTCAAGCTGTGAAAACTTATAATCGACAAAAGTAGCCAGGGAATTTGTAATTTTTTTTGGACGTATATGCATTCGTAAGCTGTATATATAGCAAAAAAAGGTATCAATTATTTAAAGGGTTCAGATTTTGTAATACTTCTATCAAAGGGTATTTAAATTACGACGATTTAACATTTTTATTGGGTACAGTCTTTATTTTTACCGTTTGATCTTTAGCAAAACTATTTGGCTTTTGGTATGATCCCATCATACTTTTGGTGTATTGCTATATTATTGCAAAGAATTATTGAAGATAAGGTGAACATTGTTAATCATGAGCCTTTTTGTGATATAACTCTCTACAGACTGCATTTTTTTTGCCGCTCCAAAGATTGCTAAACGGTCTGATTTACTACATATAAAACAGAAAAAGCTTTCACACACAGTTTGAACTTCATTTTTGTGTAAGACCGACATTATATTCTCTGACTTTTAAATCGTGTTTTAGTGGAGGTCTCAACACTGGTGGTCTTTCGGCAAAAATCTTAGTGTATAACTTATCCAAATACATTAAGAAGTGTACTGTTATGGTAGTGTGGATGGATTTTACACTCACACAGACACACAAGTTATACTTGTCAGTGTGGTGTGTAGTGATAGGACATTTTAGGGCTTTAAAATGCATTTTATATACACTTCTATATATCACATATACCCACTCAATCATATTCATATAGATCAAAACAGTTTTGAGAAACATAGGAGATCCCTCTCATATAAAAAAGGAGGCAGTTAAATTCAACTACTCATCATTATTACAAAATATATCACCTTATAAGGGCCTTTTTACAGCCAATTTTCAAACCTGCTCACGAGAGATTCCGTCAATCTCCTGTGTTATTGGATGTACCTACACATTCATTATAAGTACACGTTATGTAAATTGTGCTCATTGCATCGTTTATCACAAATCACAACTGTACAACATGAATCTATTACTTTGCTTTATTGATATTCCAAACCTCATCATTTATATTGCAGATTCTGGTCCAGTACTACAATCAATATTTTGCATCCAAACTTAAAGAAAAAATGGAAAGTACATGTACATATGAGTGACATGGTTGTAAAATCTGGCTTGAAAGAAACTTTTGCATAAAATATAAATTATACCAAAACTGGTGGTGGATCCTATTTAATCCTATGCAAGAATAAGGATAATTAATTACTTATGCGGCTGACTCTTCTGAAAATTTGCTAATGGAGCTAATATGTAATTTGATCACGTTTTGGAGTCTCACTGTCTCCCAAATTGACAAGTGGTAGGTAGGCGTTGACAGATTCTGTTCTTATGTTAATGCATATTCATTAATGTGTACCTATGTGGTGCCAGACAGTTTAATAGAATTTATCCTGTAGCATCAAAGCTCTATCCCGATTTCTACCGAAACAAATCTGCCCGTTTTAATCATCACCAATTAGATGATTATCAGGAAACGCCTTGTGTTTAGTTATTTTGTTTGTATCTTAAACACTGTAATAAAATGCGATTTCTTTATTTGATCATGAGATGCAACTTTAGAGAAAACTTTTGCAACTCCATTGATTTCAAATTCCAATATTACTATATCAAACTATATATTATATAAGGACTTGCGTATAGCACCACTGCATATGTATGCTACGCTGTAAAAAGTTACTTAAAAGTGAATGGCATTCACTATAATGTTAAACACGAACTGGTCTGAACAATTAAACTTGACTTGAATAGAGCAGAGGGTGAAACGAC
>JAANSM010004531.1:0-11217 GCA_036850725.1 Orchesella villosa
CCTCCATCATCATCTTCACCGTAGTCAAAGTCAAGCAACTTTTTATTGAAGTGCACGGCCGGTAAATTGTTCACAATTGAGGAGGGAAACCCTCCTTGACTATTATTGTTGCCACTGGCACTCCCTCCCCCACCCCCTCCACCACTTCCAGTACCCCCACTATTCACGTTATTATTTCCTCCTCCTCCACCACCAAGAGCTAGCTCGGGGTTGGAGTTTTGTATCTGCTCCCAAATCGGGTTTTGGGGGTCGGCAAGGTCGAACAAGGGCTGGATTACTTCGGGACTGAAGATTCGGTTCTTTTGCCACAAATTAAGGACGCGGATCACCTTCGCTTTGTCTTCTTCCGGACAGCGGTAAAGGTGAACGAAGGTGTTTTGGATGTTGCGTGAGAAACGAGGCGCGAATACGTCCTTTTCAGCTCCAAATTGGTGGCGAGACTGGCGGATAATGGAGTCGATGACGTAAAGGCCGGGGATTTTGTATTCGGCTTTGCACTGTAAAAAAAGAAGAAGAAAAAGTTAGTTTTAATCTCGGAAATTATTTAATTTTGAAAGAATTTCATTTTTTTTAAAGTACTTGCTCACCTTTTGAATGAACTTTTCCACACTTTGAACAGCGTGCTTGTAGAGCTTCACAGCTTTTAAGGCCGCTCGGGTGATAGCAGTCATTTTCCCCTTGGAAATCGGAGGCTTCACGTCGATACAACGACTGAAGCTGTAATTCAAACAAAAATTAATTAACAATCATCAAGCGAATATAAATAAAACAAATTAAAGATTTTAAATCAATAATTCATAGATTTATCTCACCTCCGCGTTGAAGGAGTTGACCGCTTCCATATCCGAAGACATTTTGAGGCTTCTGGAGGCAATTACACACAATGACCTACCAGTGACCAGCCTCAACTTTTTCTGTTAGTTAGATCAGCCAGCAAGGCCGATGAAATTGTTAAAAAATACTAAAATCCAAGTTAAAAATGCGATGATGGATGTCCAAAACCCAAAGGTGAAAGGCTAAAAAGGTGATTTGTTTCTTCGTTGTTTTTGTATTAATAATTATTAACAATCAACAATTAACAAACAGGTGATCACTGATGCGATCAGGAAGCCCCTGTATATACACCAATGGTCACTTATAACTTAACTGGACTTCTGATTTAAACACAACTAACTATGAACTAAAGTTGGAAGTTCCAGTGTCTGGTGTCCAGCCAGTGATTCGTGAGAAGTCACTAACTATAAATCGAGAATGGCTTCAATGTTGAATGTTCAATCAAGTTCTCCTCACTTCGTTGTTCGTGTGACCACAAAGGCACAATCAACCATCCATTTACATTTTTCACCGACAATTCCAATAATAAATTATTAATTAACAACTACCACCTAACAAACAATCAACAATCGACAATGAACGACTGACGACTAAATATAAACTCCGTCATTCGTTCAGTTTTACAAAGGGTGCAAAAAACAATCAACAACCCCCACCACAGAAGTTCAATTTTCCTAACTTTTGACTCTGTTTTTTAGTTTGTTGTTTGTTTACGTTTTTGCTCACTAGTCCATCAACTTTGACTCAACTTTACACTTTAAAATCTCGTTTTCTCCTTCCAAACTAAAATTAGCCCATTTTAACTCAATCTCGGACATCGGAGGAAGAACCCCCCATGAACCGTCTTCAGTTTTACACCAAAAACTAGTGTCAACGGCAACAATAACCAATAACGGCTGACTGCAATGAAAGATGAAAGTAACTAAAAAAAACCAAACAACTGACAAGAATCAACAAATCCCACGCTTTGTTGTTTGTATTTTATTCAATAATCTTCCCCTAACTTGATTAACTACTTCGTTGCTAATAGCAACTCACACATGATCCTGTGAAAAGTAAACAATCAACAACACACCGACATTAAAAACTATCAGTGATCAGGCAAAAACTGAAAAATGTTCGCAATTGCTTTTGACTTCCAACGTTCCAAAACTTCCGACTTTTCAATAAAAATAACAAACAATTTATCAACAATCACCTCCCGGAAGTTATTTCTTTGCACTTTAATCAACAGTTTTACTTAACAATTGCACTATTAAATTCAAAATTAAGTACAAAAAACAACAGTTTATTATTGATAGTGCAATCCATGATGATCCAACATTCAACATCAATCCAGCAACAAAAATCTTTTGGTTTTGATTTGCTTTTAAAATGAGATGAGTACAGACAGACTGTACATGTACAATGTACAACGGAGAGCATATAAGATGATGCTGCTCCAATATGAACTGGTGATGATGATGATGATCATGATGATTGTAATGCCAATACCCATCCGTGTATCATCCGAGAGCAGAGCAAATACCAGCTTTTTCCTTCCCAAAACTATATAGCTGTATTGAGTAGTACTTTTTTGTTATATGCCTGCAGCTACAGGGGCAACCATACCGTAATGTATTTCCCCAATATCCTCTTAATGTATTAGGGGTATTACGGCTGTGCATCTCTTCCCATGTATTTTTTCAGGAGGTTGGCTGGTTGGTAGGTAGCTAAATCCTAAGCCATACCGTGTAGTAAAAGTCGGTGTATAGTGTATAGTCGGCGTTTTATGTTTTATCAGTTTTTTTATCCTCACCGTTTGTAGAAAGAAAGAAGAGTAGATGAAGATGAATATGATGAAATGTTTATATGGAATATGGGGTATATAAAAAGTGTCTGTCTTCAAAAGGGATAAGTATACCGAGTTCCGTTCCCGATACTGTTTTCTATGAAAAACGGATTGGTTCATGTTTCATGTTCATATCATCATGTCTTGAAACTTGAAGCCTTTCGCATACTTTTTTTGTATGGAAGAAATTTTATATATATAAAATGTATAATATGATTATTTATATGTATATAGCAAAGGGTTCGTCTTTCTTACACACATTGTTGGTTTTGGTTCGCTGTATGTTCTTTTCTGTTCTCCTTTTCCAACTCTTTTTCCTTGCTGCTTTGACTTGTCGACGACCCTACTTTGTGATACTCTCCTTGTCTTTCGCTGGATGCTCGGTAGAGGACAGAAAGTGGACGGAATTAAAATATTGAGCATTTTCAATTTGCAAAATGTTATACATAAAAAAGGCTTATGAAAATATTGCGAAATTTTGCGATGATATGCTGTTTTTATATGTGAAACCGTGAAAGAAAAGGCAATTATATTGATGTTGAAGGAGAACGGAGAAGAATACGTAGATTTTTTTAGCATAGCACCTCTTTTTTATTGTAACGTAACGCATTTTGCCTTTTCTGCTAAAGATACATTATTACATTTTTATATAACTTTTAAAATTCTGACTCAATAATGATTATTAATAACAACTAAATGCATTTAACAGATAACAAGCATTTTTTATATGTATTTTTTCTTCTTTTGCAATATTATCCATTACAAATTATTACAATGATTGATGATTGATTATAAAACGACCCAAAAAAATGAAAAAATCAGAGAGATAACTGCGGCGTCATTATTCGAATATTAAATTCTTTCGAGAGGGATGATTGATGATAATTATTATTGTTGGTAAGATGATGTCGATGGTCATAGAGAGGTTCTGGAGGGGCAGCGGAGGTTGATTATGTCAACCTGGTAAAATATCTGAGGTGGCTGACGCTGCCCCTTTCCCAGAAAGAGTGGTGGTGGCGGTAGACCCTTTTCCGTTAAACTTTTCTAGGTCAAATTCCCTTCGTTTCTGAAAAAAAAAACAAAAAAAGGTTGAGTTTTTTCTTGTTTTTTCAAATGGATTTTTATGAATTTTTGCAAGTTTTTTTTACCTCAAGTACAAATCCGCCCCTGACCTCCGGCTCCAAATGGGAAAAGTCTGGGGACGGAGTCTTCACTTTCGATAAGCTCAACAAGGTTTCCCTGTCGTAGCGCTGGTGAATAAAAGAGGAAGGGTCATTCTCATCTCCTTCCAGAAGTTGGTCATCTTCCTCATCTTCTTCTTCCTCGTCTTCAATACTGGCAGCGCAAAAGAGGTCCGGATATTTTTGAAGGAAGTAGTCGTCCAACGCCATTTTTGCTTCTTGGACGTATTGAATGTCATCCCCAAGAATTTTTATGGAGTGATCTCCTAAAGTAACGGTGTATGAAAAGTGGGAGGAAGTTTGGTGATGATGATGGTGTGGATGGGAGTGGGGATCTGATGAGGAGAGCTTGCTAATACCACCTAGTTGAGAGGCGGAGGAGGAAGACTGAAGTTGTAGACGTTTTAGGGAGCCACCCATCCCAACGAGGTCGCCATCTTCTAAATCGGGGTAGTCCCCGGATAGGGAGGCAGTGGAGGAGGGGAGAACCATCCCCTCGAGGACGGGGGAGGCATTTCTTGTGATTGTCTCTTGGATTAGTTGCTTTGCCAAACTTTTATAGGAAACATAATAAAAAATAGATGATTTTCATTACGAAATTGGGTCTCCTCTCTAGAAGAGTAGCAATAAAAATCAGAAACTTACTTGATGGATTGCTGAGAATAACCGTTTATGGAAAGAACACGTTCTTTGGCTGTTGGAGCAACTGAAACGTGAAAAAGTGCATTTTAAACACTTATAAATTATCAAGCTTGATTTTAAAAGTTATTTCTTAGCTCTTAATTCTTTATTAGTTTTTTAGGGCCACAGCAAAAACATGAGTAGTTTAAAGTTTCAAGCGATCATGAGCTCGTTTTTTACATTAGTTGCAAAGCACGAAAAAAACCAAACCCAAACGTTTTTATTTTTGCTCACTCGCACTCATTTTCATGTGAATATCTAATTTTCTTTATGCAAACCTTTTTCAAACGAGATAATCGTGTCACTTATCGCCTCAATCAGATGGACCCTTCTTCCCCTGACGCCCATAACTTTACATTTAAGTTTTACACCAAATTAATACAAATAATTTTGTGTTCCTCTTCTTACAACAAAAATCTCAATTAGCCTCAATTTAACTTGACTTTTACCTTTTCCAGAGTCGGAATTTTTAATGACAATCTCCTCCCTATAAGTTTTCGCTGGGGTTTCCACCGCCACCATATTTGACATCACTGACGCCGACGACGGCGGTGATGACGCTGTCCCCGGTGGAAAAATCAGGGTCAGGTTTAATAGGACTCCCCCCACTTGACCCACAATTTGTCACAACCACATTGATATTGCTAGTGCCACTACTGCTATTCCTCCCACTCCTTTCTTCCCCTCCATCCGTAGCATCCTACGAAAAAATATCAATAGAAACCGATTTTGTAAAAAAAATCACAAAAAATTTTCATTTTCAGCTCCCAACTTTTCTAGAATCGATTCCTTACATTCAAGTTTCTACGTTGTCGATAGTAATTGGAGCTATCACTCGGCAACATCCACTTGCTCGCCCTCAATTCCACCAGCTCAAAAATGGCTAGCCTCAAACTCGGTGGTAAACAGGGTTGCGCGGAAGCATCCCTCATGGAGCTCATCACCCTGTCGAGAACCTCTGGATAAGTATTTTCCAGCATAGATCCAACCCTCCTCAAATCCTCAGAAAGAATCTGAATCTCAGAAGAAATCTCATTGACCCTCGTATTATTCCCTCCAATTCCGTGTAGCAATCTACACGCCGTTTCTAAACGCGCTACTACAGTTTCTACAGGTGGCATGTCGCCTCCTCCACTTCCCCCTCCGGCACCTCCTGTCCCAAGCGTGATTAACTACAACAGAAGAAGATGATGAAGACGAGCCTCCTCCTCCTCCAAGAGAGGACGCTTGAATTGAGGAAGGATTATTAGATTGCTGTCCAAAATGGGAGTTTCCTGAAGGAGGCGAGGCAACAGGTCCTCCCCCTCCCCCTCCAAAACTACCTCCTCCTCCTCCCTGAAACTGTGGTAAAGATGAGGAAGCTGGACCGTTAAACTGTCTATGATTATGGTGAGGATGATGATGTTGTTGTTGCTGCTGACTATGATTATGACCGTGATGTGGATGAACCCCAGCAGCACCCGGATGATGTAACAAAGCAAGACCCACTTTGATGAAGGGCAGCTGCTGCCGCTGCTGCGTGATGGTGATGAGGATGTTGGTGCTGATTATATGGACCCATTTGTCCACCACCTTGAGTGGAAACGAATATTCTACCGCTGCCACCACCACCACCGTTTCGTTGGTGAGCTGGATGATGTAAGGGGAGTCCTCCGGGGCCGTTACCGTATAGGCCAGTGCCACCACCCTTTCTCATTTTGACATTTGAGTCAGTTGGGGGTTTTTTATGCTACTTCTTTTTGGCTTAGATTAGAATGGACCTTAAACCTTTTAAGAAGAAAAAAATTATGGGATATATATCTCTCTGTCCACAAGAAATAAGACAAGAAAAGAGATGAGATGCAACATGCAACAGTTCTCTTGCATATGGAATGGATTTCTTTTGACTCTCTCATCTCTCTCAGGCTTCAACCTCCTCCAACATCCAACATCCAACCTCTCTTACTTTGCATTTTTATGAGCACTCCCGGGTTAAAGCCAAAAACCGATAACTTCCGGAAAAAAGGATGGCGAAAGGGAATCTCTGAACACTGAACGAAAGAGAAGATATATTTTCCTTTGTGATAACTCTCATCTCTCTCAGGCTTCAACCTCCTCCAACATCCAATATCCAACCTCTCTTACTTTGCATTTTTATGAGCACTCCCGGGTTAAAGCCAAAAACCGATAACTTCCGGAAAAAAGGATGGCGAAAGGGAATCTCTGAACACTGAACGAAAGAGAAGAGATATTTTTCTTTGTGATAATATGGAAAGAGAGAGAAGGAAAGAAGATGTAGAAATGTAAAAAGGAGTGCGTATCTTTTTACATACGCAGTAGAGAAAGTGTTAAACTGTTTTATCACTCGGTCACAGCATGCATGATGCAACAACGTAATGCTCTAACACGGAGGTGATTACTGATTAGGTTGGAGAGAGAGGAGATCATGTGCCATGTGCGTATTTAAAATTGCTGAAAGATTTTAAAACTATATTGGATTCTATAAGCACTCCTATTTCTTTTAAGGTTTTACGCTTTTTTGGCTTGATTCTGAGTAAATCTTAAAAGTTACGTTGTGGGTTTTCTTAAGATGAGATGGAGAGACGTAGTAATTCTAAAGTTTAGTCTTGAATCCATATCCATGCGATGAAATGAAAAAGGTTTAACAAAAAGCATGTGGAGTTTAGACTTGGAAGTTGGATAAGTTTGGAAAAAATGCGTTGAGTAAATAAATAGAGAGAAGAAGGAGATGAAGAGAAGAAAAGCATCATACATCATAATATATATCCTATTTTTATCAGTACACAACACTACACGAGTAGAGTTCAGACCTTAAATTCAACTTCTTTTCATGCTTAATTAGACAGAAGAAGAGATGAAGAAGCAAGAAAAGTTCAGTAACATCCAAAATCCAAACACATCCTAACACCTAAAGTTTCACGTTGCATCATCATTATCATCATGATCCTGTTGCAGCTTTAGAGCTTCCAAAAATGCTATGCTTAAGCCTTAAGCTAACAAGACTCATTTTCATCCTTTTTTTCTTCTTCTTCTCATTTTCATTCATATATAAACAACCAAGAAATGCACATGAAATGCAACTCCTAAAGCTAAAAACTATGTGCATAATATGTACTAGATTTAGACAAAAAGATGCTGATGCTGCATCTGAACTCTTCAGAGCTTTTTATCACTTTGAATTTTGACCCTTGAGCTTTTTATCTTTGACCTGCGATTAAAAATATTGACAAATAAATAATTTGCACTAGTTGCACATTTGTAAAATAAACAATTTTTTTTACCACTTCACATTTCGTTAAGATTTAGGAATTTTAGTCGAAATCGGTTTATTTTTTCCCTTTTTTCTTCTTCACAAAACAAACACTCAAATCAAAGGTAAACGGATACGAAAAAAAACTCAAATGATGACTCCGAATCCAAACCAGCAGGATTTACAATTAAAACAATTTTTTTACTGCCAATTAAAAGAAAGAGTTATTTAAACCCAGCTAAAAATTATAATAAGAACTCGAATTTTACTATATTTTACATTAGGAAAGAGGTAGACAAGAGGAAAGTATAAAACAGCCTGATTTTATTACCATTTTTAAAAAAAACAATTACTAAATTAAATTAATTATCGACAGGAATCGATGCTTGAAGCGTTTTCTATATGATAATTTCGCGTCTGCGCTTATTTATCAAATAGCATTTGAATCGTGTATATTTTACCAGTAAAAGTCTCAGTAGCGAGCGGAAAGTATGTAAATTATGATGATAATTAAATTAATTCATATATATTAAACCTATCAACCTATCCCCACGTTTTTTACGGTATCCAAACGGTTTTAAAAATCAGAATAATAATATTTATATACTATTTTGATGGTTCATTTTCACTTTCACTTATATTTTATACTCCCATACTGAAATAATTAGAATTAAATTGAAAAGTGCCTAAATTTTGAATTAATTTTTTAAGTTTCTAAAATATATTCTTTAGTTTTTATCGAATAGGTACACTACTAAGACGCTTGGAGGTAACTAATCCAGCTGGAGCCAACAAGTCATTTCCTTCCCATTGAGCTTTTCCCTCAGGGTTCACCTTCAGTTCAACTTGGAGCTTCTCCCAAATCTTCTTTTTTGGGTTGAGGACATCGTCAGGAGTACCATCCTCGTAGGATTCGACGAGAACTCGGTCTCCTGCTTTGGAACCGGTGGGAGGATGGAGTGGTTCAACGTCTTTTGGGTCTTCTCTGTAAAAAATTCATAAGAAAATCCATGTAAAATCGAAAATTCAATGAGTAAATAAGATTAATTTGAATTTTTACTTACTTTGAAGCACAAAGAACCATCCCAGCACTCATAATCCCTTTCAACTTGGCTGGTTTCAGGTTACACAACACAACCACCATCCTATCCTTCATTTCCTCGATAGGAACAAAGTTGGCGAGACCGCTGACGATCGTCCTTGGCTCCGCTTCACCCACATCAATCTTTTCAATGTATAATGAGTCAGCGTCCGGATGTTTCTCTACCTCTACAACCTTTCCAACCCGAATGTCCAATTTGTGGGGTCCCAAAAAGTCTTCTTTTACTATAATCCCATTTAAAAATCCATTAAAATCTGCAATTTTTGCGTAACTTTTTAAATATAGTGGTTTTCTGAAGAAAATGAAACTTACCCATTTTGGAGGGATCTGGATAAGCCTTCTTGGTCAACTCCTGAAGCTCCTTGCTCGTCTGGAACCTCTGTCTAATTGGAGCCAACAGTCTATTAATATAGTTGACAACTGCCGCCTTCAAATCAGCAGGGTGAATCTCCTCCTTTGCGAAAGACTCTTCTAAAGCTTCATACTTTGGAAACTCAATGTTTCCATCCGTTTTCCGCATTCCTCTCCACTTTAAAAGCTTCTTTATCCCCAAAAATTGGGTAGAGCACGTGTTTTACGAAGGAAAGTACTCCATTATCCTTCACATTTCCGGGCTCACAAAATGCCTTTTTTAGCTTCTTCTTGACATCTTCTGGGCTGTCTAACAAATCGATTTTCGACTCCACCTCGGAGCTAGACATCTTTCCTCCAGCGAGACCAGGAACCATGGGGTTCATCAAGTGTATGCGCTTTGCGTAGCCGAGTTGGGGAAGGTATTTTTCACTAAAGGTGAAGATTTTACGTTGATCTACACCTCCAAATTGGGCGTCACACTTGAGGTACTCTTCATCCAAGGCTTGGAGACCGGGGTAGAGGAGGCCGGAGAGGAGGGGGTGGTCTACTTGCTTTACGACTTCGGCGCCTGCCTTTCTCGCGTCGTGCTCGGTGATCAGGGAAGAAAGTCTGTAGACGTCCATTGTAAACTCCCTAAAAACAAGTAAAATTAATTTTTTAATAATTAGTTTTCATTGTGAAAAATATTTTTAGTGTTAAAAATGTCAAAATTCGATCAATATAAAATTTTTGATGCATGACGTACTTTGTAAACTGATATTCCGACCCTTTAACAAACTTCAGCTTATCCAAAGGCACATCGATAGACAGGAGCATGGCTTTTATAGCTTCCTCATAATATTTTGTTCGTAATGCTAGGAGCTCCCAAGGCGCCTTCATGTTGTCAAGGTAAGCATGCACGTCCGCAAAAAGGATTGTTACCTCACAGCCGGCTCGAAGGAAATCGGCGACTTTTGACATGGGCACGAAATAAGCTACAGTGAGGTTTTCCGGTTGTAGCGGTTCCCCAGTAAATCTACAATTTTAAAGGAATATTATTTAAACGTATGACGTAAACAAAAAGTATTTTAATAAAGTAGTTTTAAGTTTCGAAGCCGTAAAACATGACGCTCTTTCATATTTACCTTGATATCTCGCTCCTTCAACATATTTTCCAAGCGATCCTCCCCTAAAACTTCTTGGAGGTTACGGGTTATGAGCTCTTTCTTCTTTTGAACGCCCATTGAATCCCCGTTCATATTCCCAGCACCGGCGTCTCCGTTTACTGCCATTGTTTTTTAAAATCCGTCCAACTTTTCACTTTCAAAACTGAGTCCGGATTCAATCCAAACAGATGGATAATTGATGCAATCTATCAACAATCAAATAAATAAAATGGTCATTAGTTTTGTCAATCAATAATAGCAGCCACAATTGAAATCACTTTCTGCCTTTTTGTGTTTTGACATTTAAAACTACAAACAACAAACTACCAACCAACTACTAGTTTCCAATTTCAATTTAAAAACGCAAACAAATAAAACTTTCTGGATTATTTATAATTGACAATAAATTACTGACTGATGACCGATCACTGGTAACTTATAATCAATAACTTTTGATTACTCAAAACGGTCTGACCACTGACAACAGATGACAGACAACTGAAGACTGCCAACCTGTGACCTGACACCTAATAAATCATTGATTATTGAACTTCCCAACAATGAACAAATGTCAAACAAAAAACAGCTGGCTGGCAAAGTTTACAATACAATGAATAACTTTCGACTATCAACTATTTTTGACTTTCTATTTACAATTTACACTCAACATTCCTTTTTTCACACTCACTACCCAACTACCAATTAAATTACGAGATCAGCTGATCTAAAAATAGAATAATTTTGACTGTTTACACCACAAACCACTTCTCAGTTAGGGAGCAGAGTCCAAATTTGGTCACCCGGGGACAAAATTTGGTGCCCGAAAAAGTACTAAATTT
>JAANSM010004532.1:0-11216 GCA_036850725.1 Orchesella villosa
CACAAATATGAAGTCTGTTATAACTTTGTTCTTTAAAGTTCTACTTTGAACTTTAAAGAACTAAACTAAATCTAAGAAATCTAATCTAAAAAATTAAGGAATGCCAGTGGGACCTGTAAATAAGTCTCCACGGGTCGATTTGGAAAATAGAACTTATGTTCACAGTTGGCATGCCCCTTATCGAATTTGGATGGCATGTCTATTCCATTACGTCGAAAGTAATTGTGGAAACAGGAATACTGAAAAACGAGAAACAATGTCTGTAGCATTCTCAACTTTACTTAGCATTATAAAAAACGCAATGTACACCATAATACATAATGTTCGAAGGAAAATTATATAAGTCTCAACATTCCCCTTCCTAATCCATTTTGTAAAAATTACTAATATAGCTCGTGAAATTTCAGGACGTTTCTGAAGGGAAAAAAGAAAGGCCAGTACAAACCGTCAATCCCATTGCTCAAAAGCATTTCCCGGATTTTGAATACATTACAAAAACAGTTATAGCTATTAAATCTCGAGTTTAGTAGGTTGAATAGAAAATAAGAAGTTGCGAGTGTTCTGATATCTGCCAGGTAGACAATTATAATCTTCAGCCCTTCACTTTCGCTGTCTACAAGAGGGTATATACATATGTATTGTATTTTTGTTCATGGAAGTGTTTTTGACTGCACGAGCAAGTAAGTTATCTTTAATAATAAAAACTGTGGTCCTTAAAGTTCTACTTTGAACTTCAAAGATATGTACTAAACCTAAGATATATAATCTAATAAAATAAAGTAGTGCTTGTGGCACCTCCAGATAAGTCTCAGCGTGTCGTTTTCGAAAAGAGTACACATTTACATTTTGTTACGTTAACTACTGGAGTTAAGTAATTAAACGGCCGGTCTTAAGTGACTGTGCAGCAAATGTGATAGGTATAATAATATTTTAAATTTATGCATTCCAGCCACAAATAGTAATTCAAATAATCAACAACTTGTTTGCGGGTTCCAGATTGCTAAAAAAGGATAGAGGAATTTACATGGCCTCTATAAGCTACACGACGGCTAAAGAAAGTAAAGGAAAACAATGAAAGAAAGTGGCAAACAGCAGCACTGCTCATTCAGAGATGGGTCACACCATCGACGCTAGAATAATGGGAGGCGGTGGTCATTTTATTAACGTATGTATTCAATTAATAATGCGCTTTTTTACTTTAAAAACGGTTTAAAATTACAGTTTAATATATGTTAGACTGTATACATACGGTTTCATGTAGATGACCATACCATTGTCACGCTAATCAGCATTAACATACATTTGTAAAGCTTGTGCCTCAGAACAGACATTTCAGCTTACTATAGTGGTACTTAGATTATTATTATTATTATTATTAGATAAGATTATTAATAGCTCGAAAGGGGTAGATCAAGATTTATTGGAGGTGCAGAAGCAAATTTTGTGATATAAAGGTATCGTATCCGTCAGCGAAGTGGTCGAGAAGGACCAAATCCAACAGCTTTACTTAAACTTAACGGAGATGAATACAGATTTTGGATCTTTGAGTGCTAGGCTCGAGTACGTTCGCAAAAAGCTTTCTAAGTTAAGTTTAGAATAAAAAAAACCGGACCCACTTAGCAAGGAATATGATGTGGCCTTCAACTCTTTCATTTCCGTATTGCATCAAATGAACATGGCTATCTATGAAGTTTATCCATGCTATATAGCACGGCTATCAGCGAAATCGCAGATGTTTGTGATGCTGGCCCATAATTGGTATAACTTTGGTCCTTAAAGTTCTACTTTGAACTTTAAGGAACTGTACTAAATCTAAGAAATCTAATCTAAAAAATAAAATTAATGTCTGTGTCACCTGTAAATGAGTCTCAAAAAATTTTCAGCTTACAATGATTTAACTAGGAACTATTGTGGTACTCAGATTATCCAAAAAATAATCGTATTCCCGACTGTACTTGTTGGAAATTTGGCCACGAAAAAGTTCGTCGCGACTGCTAGTTGTAGCTAGCTAGTATTTCCAAAACTCCTACATGACCTAAAATTGCCTAATTACGTCTTTGAATTTCAAATCCGCACGCCAAATACTTCTAAATTGACGCCCAACAAAAGCATTAGAGAAGGCTTTAGGAGATTTTATCGCCTCGCCATTAAAGTTAAGGAGTTTAGTCAACTGTTATGGTTGGATGTAATGATGTCCTAATTTTATTGATAAATATTCGAACATACATACAAAACTTTAACAGGGTCAATGATATAACTTTAAAGTTCTACTTTGAACTTTAAGGAAAGACCATGGCTCGTACACACTGTAATCAATACGTATGACGAAACTTGTATTCTTGTTCCCATCGTATAATTAAGGTTAATTCTATAAATTACCCTGTAATTCAATTACTTTAAGAAATGTAATAGCATTTACGTTTGCCGTTAAAACTTCTGGTGCGTGAGACATGATTTGCTCTCACAGCACTCATTAGAATCTTTGCGAGGGTAAACAGCATTAGCTTCCAAACTGCATAGAAATAACTCCGATTTGGTGCAAAGTACTCTGTCATTAGTACACCGTTCCTATATACTACGACGGTGTGGCACATATCGATTCTACAATTTCCAAAAACCTCTTGTTAGGTATTTGTCACTCACTCAGAAGTGAATCTAAAGGAGATTACAAGCGAATATAAAAAATAACCAAAACTCTCTGAAGATGGATGAGAATGGGTAGATTTTTTATGTTTGGAATCGTAAAGCACTATTGCAGTCCTACTTCCATTTTTTTAAAAGAAATCCACAAATACATCTTTGCAAAATTCTTATCTCCAAAGCGAGGATCTTCATGTAGCACCATCTGTTTCTCTAATTGTTATTCGTAATTCCCTCTCTGGGTAGCCATTATTGAGTAATCTTACGAATGGACAACCAGCTAAAACTTTGTTCCTTAAAGTTCTGCTTTGAACTTTAAACAACTAACCTAAATGTAAGACTTACATGGGTCTTCACCCTTCTTCTATTCGAATCAGCTCCGGAGTTGAAGAGCCTCAAATACGATAAGTTTGATATGATATATCCATTTGACAACTTTGGGTAGATCGTATCGTATCAACAAATATCAAGTTGATTTCCACTTTCCTGAATTTATTTTTTCGCCAATCGTTTTTTTAATCGTTACTTATAATTACTTTCGCGATGTTTACTTCCAATGATTGACTACTTGCGCCATGAATAGCCGACCAGTTAATATGCATAACGTGCAGAACACTTTTGTCAAGGTTTGTCACATTCTAACTTAGTTGACGAAATTGGACGTCAAAGTGTTTTCCGCTTTTCTGATTTTATTTCTTCGCGAGGGTGTCTAACATAGTGGTAAGGGTTGTACACTATATAGAGCAGTTGCTATTATATGACATTGTTCTTGAATGTTCTACTTTGAACTTAAAAGAACTACGCTAAGTTGGGTCACATGGAAAGAAAAGCCTCTGCAAAAGATTTGTTGAGGTAACTAGAAGCACGGTGTCAAGAAGTGCATCTAAGCCTACAATGTATGTGAAATGACCAGTGGACAAGGCGAGGGGAACATCAACTCTCTCCTTAATGCTCACAGTGTACCAGCCTTATCAGGAATATGGCCGATTACAAGCAGTACTGACAGTTTCAGTACTCCGCTGACCAGACAACATTATGACAGGTGAAACTACTGACTGCATTCCAGTCGTAGGCTTCTCCATCTGAGCGAGTTGTTATAAAATAAGACAACAGCAATTCTGCAATTGACACGACTTGCAGCCGGGACTATTAAGAATCCTTTAACTTTATATATATATTAAAAATATATATATCAAAAAATTGTTTTTCGGAAGGCAAATCATACGTACTATTTGTAAGGATCTTTTCACCTTTCAATTTCCAAAATTGACCTCAAGCGTAATCAGAGCTAATTATTGTATGATTTTTAAGTTTGATTGACGTTATTGAAACGCTACACAGTTTAATAACGAGAATTCTTTCAAGTTTTGCTAGTATTTCGAGAGATCAGAAAGAAGTTTAAAAGGATACTTAACGAAACTTAACTGCAACAAAACTTATACACTGATTACGATTTTGTTTCGAAATATTACGCCTCCTGTTGAACACCATTGCATTCACCACACTTCTCTTCCTGTCAAAAAACAGCAAGACAAGATTTTTTTCGCAAGTACGCAATGAAATCTATTCTAACCCTCGTGCAGGAACTGTTATTGATGGAGTTTGACTTTATTGAAACGCTATACGCTACAACATTAAGTTAGCCACACAAGTGTTAGGGATTCGCAAATCTCAGCAAACTCTACATACCACAAAGTTTTGTATCATCACCAGGGACCTGCTGCGGGTACGATACAGCGCCTTACTTTAAAATTGTGTCACTTGTAGTATAATTGCTGTTGTGATATTTAACGTAACGATTAGCAAATTAAGTTCTTTTAAGTTGTACTTTGAACTTTCAAGAACTACAATTTAGATTGGATTGAGATTAGATCACAAGACAGTGACAATAAATTATTTATTAATTAAACGATATAATCAGAAGAACAAATTTTTCCGAGCTGGAAGGCGTGGTGCTCAACAGTCTGTTAAACTTGTCTGTAGAAGGAGTACTATGCGATGGAGAGCAGATGAAGAGACTCACAACACTCATGCCGAATTTTACAAATAATCAAATTGGCCTTACTGATGACGGGTTTGAAGTTGTAGCACGGAAACGGTGGAACCTTGAGGAGATGATTATACAACCATTCCGCATAACTGAGCAAGGGCTATTGGGGACTGTTAGGAGGAACATGTACCGTAGAGCAAACATAACTGATCTGCGATGTAAGCTTTTGTTAATTTATGGCTTTCTGACCTAGGAAAATGCCCACAACTTACTTACTTAAATCGTGACTACTATTGTCCCGCTAATCAACATTAACATATATTAGAAAGCTGGTGCTTCAGAATAAAAAAATTTCCTGCTCCTTCTTCCAAAAATCTTTGCTGCTATCTACCTGGTTAGCAACTTAGCTCCTCCTGTTGTGTATTACTGAGTTATTTGTGAATTTCACCCGAAATTGAAACTGAACAGTAGGGTAGACGCTTAGAAACAGCTTAGCAAGAACAACGTCTACATAAGCACCCCTTTTGCAAAAGGCTGCACAGTTACATCTCTGTAAATTTATTTATTCACAAATTGATTTCTACTTTGAAACTAATTTGACGCATTGAAGAAACACTCCAAAACAGTACTAAAATTATGGAAACTGAACTCCGAAATTACAGAGTTTAACATATGTAAACGAGAGTATAATGCATCCCACTGAGTTTCCTTACCCATTTGGATTATTTCCAATACGAATGGACGGATTTCTGAATAAGTTTGATCTTTAAAGTTCTACTTTGAACTTCAAAGAACTCTACTAATACTAAGAAATCTAATCTAAAAATACAACAATGTTTGTGGCACATGTAGTGTGTCTCAACGTTCCGTTTTGCAAAATATACCATACACATTGTTTATGAAATACATATAAATTATAAATCCTCACAGAGTTTCATTTGTGGTTTAAATCCTATACTATGATATTGGCTATCCACATAAAATCGGTAGAAAGTCTATTGTCGGGTAAATCGGATAGTCTAAGATAATGCTGGGCTAACTCCATACAATTGTGATACACAGAGACACGATACAAAGCATATACTATACAAAAAATTCTAACTAAGTTGACCAAATTGGACATCACCATAAATTCAGGTTTTTCCGCTTTTCTGAATTTATTTATTCGCCAGAGTATCTAACATAGTGGTAAGGATTGTTGACTATATAGATCAGTTGTTATTATATGTCTTTGTTCTTGAAAGTTCTACTTTGAACTTAAATGAACTACGTTAAATTGGGCAACATAGAAAGAAAAACAAGGGTAAAACTTCTCACAAGAATTCCTGAAAATTGTAAATATGTTCTTGAAAGTTCTACTTTGAACTTAAAAGAACTACGTTAAATTGGGCAACATAGAAAGAAAAACAAGGGTAAAACTTCTCACAAGAATTCCTGAAAATTGTAAATCTACTGTGGGTAACAGAAGCCAATATTTCATTCTCCTAGAGACACCAATTTTCTGAGCTCATTGTTAGAAATTTAGTTATTTGAATTAATTTAACGATTCCTAGTATTAAAACGCTACACCACAATCAACAACACGCTTGTCAGATGCCTCCGAGACACTAATGAGGCGGTGTCAGCCTCATTGTTCATGTTTTTGATGCAACTTGGAGACTTAAGCAGATCACTGATTCTGAAGTGGAAAGTCTTCAATGGATTCANAGGTACCAGCATCATTGTTCATGTTTTTGATGCAACTTGGAGACTTAAGCAGATCACTGATTCTGAAGTGGAAAGTCTTCAATGGATTCATGCGACAAGGCTGTGACAAGTAGTTCTTTGCAAGCCGTCTATAACAGCCTAGAAAGACCACACATTTACATCTGTGTAATCTCAACTACAACGATTGTATAAATAATAAAAGATACAAGATTACAAAAAAGAGTCTGGTCGACTTTAAGAAAAGAAATAATGTATCACTCCCAATCATAAGAGTATATTTCAATAAGCCTATTGCAATTACAAGGTATCTACGCATGCTTCGATGTTCGGATCTACAACGATACAATACGGATAGCGTCTATAACCTGTTATTGCTACCGATGGAGTCATCAATCTATGGTACATGTATGTGTGACTGCAAACGCTCCGAAGTTGAAAACGTCATCAAGCAAAAATATTGCCATTAAATACGACGAATTTCTGGCGATGAAAGTATTGGAAGGTTAAAAAATTTTGAGTTTTTATGCAGTAAGGTGGACTTTTATCAAAATCGTGCGTTTCTTTGTGGTGCGAAGCAAATCGATAACTAATTAACTAAATCACGTGCACTTATTGTCATTCTTCAAGCAATTGCAGTTACTTGTAATAATGATTAAGAGCAGCATCAATTCTATCCTGTAATTATTGCATTTCTTTCGAAGATTTCGTCAACTGTGTGATATGTTGAAAGTTGTATTTCATTCCTAACTGAAACAACTACGTTGCTGTTACGTGCCAGGTCTCCCTGGATTGAATGCATTGTAATTATTTCGCTAACATGCAGTTAACACAATAATTCCTATCAAACATTCAAATATCCCGTTTTATCTTACTTGTAGTATACTTTTCGAATTGGCATGTGCTTAATTATTGCTACTTGATATATATAGTTATAGAAAACTATGAATGGGGAATTCAAATTACCTTGACCATATCTGTAGGTTCCCCTAAGAAAAAGGATAAAAACTTTAAATCTTTTAGCAAACAAAAACCCATAAATAAATATGGTCTTACGGAAATCATGAAAAATAGATCATTCGTAGAGTTGACGAGAAGCTCAGAGACGTTTCAAGGATGATGATGAAAATTATTAAGACGATACTGATAGTTAGGTATACACGTGGTTTTTAATTTCTAATACTTATTCTTTTAAACTTAATTACCCTTAATTATTGCTTCCTTAATTTTAAGCGAATACTTAATTAATCTATTATTAAATAAACATTGTATTTTTTAAAACTAACACTGCTTACTGGCTAATTCTTAAATTGTAATTATCGAAAGTTATTGATGCTGGATGATATGGGATGAGTCTGCAAGGTGCCAAGCGATCAAATGAAAAACGTTGTATTACCTTGTTCCTTCTTTTAAACCCACTAGGTTGTTACTGGGGGTGGTAGCCGATTGCGTTGGAAATCGGTTGAAAATATCCCTGATTTACATTTGAATCACATACGGTCGCCTCCATGCTACCCAGGAAGTGTGGTAGTATCTGCAACCCTATTGGAGTTAACAATAATAATGGCTAATTACCAATGTGTAACACATTGAAATGTCAAACAACAACCTTACAAAATAACGATACCTTTAAAATAAATGTAACGGTTCTCACATTTTGAGCGGCCGCAAAGTGTAGACTTGTGGATGGATTTGTAGGCGTAAACTTTAACAGTCACATGTATTTGGAGTATCGCACCGCCTATCAAAAAGTAAAAATAAAATTCGAACGTTTGTAATTACTTGCACAGTAGTAGCAGTAATAACTCAAGGGCATAGTTCAACGATATATTGGATAATTAAATTAATACAGAATTCACACGTGAAACTTCTTATATTATGAAAATGACATAACGAAACATTGAACAAATCATCAGGGCACTTAAGCAATTTAATAATAATATCCAAAGGGTGTGTGGGTTTGCAATCGGCAATAATTTTGCACGCTCTGAAGCCTATTACTCAATGAGTTTGATTCAAGTGCTTAATTGCATGTATCCTGCTAATCATTAAAAATTGTTTTCTGTTTTATCGTTCAGTAATCACCACGTATTTTAAGAACACAAATAACTAGCCGAGTGATTGGCTATTTTGTCAATAAGGTGTAGTAAACATATTTGGATTTATCAATTGCTTTGTCCTTTTATTTGCGAAGCAATTTGGCAATTTTAAAGCATTTGTGAATCGAATAATCGAAAAAATAAATTTCCGAGAATAATAATTGATGATGAATATGAACCCAATATTATTAAATACTTGTAACTTTGAAGTACTAATCGTTGTCAATATAGAGTAATCGTGCATATTGAATTTCAAAAAATTGAAGGAGAATAAAAACTTACTAAACCAATTTCCTGACCAAATATTTTGTTCCACTATTTTTTACGAGTAACGGTGATACAAATGCACATGAGCAATGGTGATTTAATATGCACGCTTTACTTGCATTATTAATGAAATTCGTACTACTCCAAGTTTATAAACTAAATCTAACAACATACCTGAAAATGCGTTTCCTCACGTTGCATACAATCGTTCTGTCTGCAGCACGAACCTACGAAGGCCCTTTCACCCACCTGAAATTACAAAATACGTTAACATAAGTATAAAATATGAGAAAATTGTACATATCTATTCTACGTCCCATTTCTATTCTATAGGCTCTACAGCCAGTTTTACTATTCTGCTCATTGTCAGTAAAATTTAAATAAAAAACGCGCTTCGTGAATTTTAAGGTGGATAAGCAAAGATTGAAACTATATTTGCAAAACTACTGCTATCAAAAATATTCCGTGCTTTGAAACAAGGTGTCTTAGCGCTCGATTGTTGATTCAGGCTAAGGTTGGTTGAAGCAGTATTTCCAACAACGTCATCATGATAAATTGGTTCGAATACTCCCAACACTAAACACAACTAAACTCAATACGTATAAGTAATTTTACTGCTAAATAAATATAGGTGGCTGTATGTAGGAAGGTAACCAAGCTAATAAATACTGCAGTATGCTATAACCAAAGGTATATACATAGTGGTTTCTATGTAATTCTCCGCGAAGACTAGCCGTAAAATTACTTTGGCTATACCTAAGAATATTTTTTAATTGTTTGGGATTCTTTTGAACTAATTGAAACGCTAGCTCAAAAAGCATTTTTAGCATCTTGTAACTTAACTACTATTGCTGAATGAATGAGCTTACCTTACGCTTTTATGGGGATAAAAATCAACAGGAAGCAATCGGCTAGCTATGGTAGATTATCACGGACCAAGTAGGTTTCCATCAGCTTGTGCGATCTGAAATTTAAAAAATATCAAAAAATGCATCAACATATATTTAGAGAATTTTTCAAAGGCTACCACTACTGTACTTCAATCCGTTTGCCATTATTGCCATCTAAGAACGCGATTTTTTCTATAAACTCTTGTCTTCCTTACATTCTACTAGTGCTCGAAGTCTTTCCATTCCTTTCAAGTTTTTGACAAAGAATCAAGAATTCTAAAGTGACAAATTATTACCTATTGTTGTAATAAACTGAATGATCTGATGAATGTAGCTTACCTCAAATACCATGCTCCATTAATCAAAGATTCAAAATTTTGGAACTTTCAATGTTTTACACATGCACAAGAATTACAGACACAGCTTATAATGTAGCATTCACTGTCTAATAATATGCACTGTGCAACACTCAAACGTTGCGAGACACAAGAAAATTGAAAAATCTTTAAATTCTACAAGTGACAAGTAGTATATTAACAGGGTTTAATAATATCTACTTCCTCTCTCGCAAACTTACTACCCCCCATCCCTAATAAATAGAGACAGGGGGTAAGCTAAGGAGCACAACACAGAGTCGTCTGCCTTTCACGAATCTTTCTTCTCTACTGCGAGAAGTCTTCTGCAGGCTTACACAAGAACGTACGTGATTCCTTGAGATAGTAGAATGGTTTTGCACAGGCAATGAAGCTACGTTGTACTCCGGCGGCCCCACATATATGATCTTTGTTGTCTGATGTATTGTCTAGCCTAAGATCCTAGAGCTCTGGCTATCATGCGATGTTACATTTGCGTCCGCCCACTCACTCTCACCCTTCAGTGCCCCGCGTTTCTATTACAACAGTTAGCATCTGCCAGATGTCTAGGAACAATATCACACCACCACTCTATTAATCAATACTGGCTAAGCAACATCGTAGTTACTACCTCCCACTCGACTTCTGGAACTAGCACCCTATCTTTTTCTTAAGGGGTTTATGCTATTCAGAACCCCCGACGAATGACGAATCGGAGTATATCAAAGCAGTAGCTTATACTGTGCACCAGCAGAGGTGATGGAGAAGCATGGGATTGAACTTCATATATATACACCACATATGACAGAGACTTAAAACAAATTTCACTCCTTATATGGTATGCAAAAAGTATCTGGACATGTTGATCTGTAACTTGAGAAAACGTTCGGGTGCTGATTCCTACGGAATGCATACGCATTTCAGGTTTGCTAAGAAGGCTTTGCTATGAAAGACTTACATGGTATATGGTAGTATATGTGTGTAGTATAGCTATGAGAAACACTAGTGACTTTCCTGGTATTCAGTAATCTTGCTTTTGCTAACATTAACTTTTAGGAGTCTTACTCATCACTCATATTACAACATAAGGACGAATGAAAATACCTGTGCACCGAGTATCAAGTTATACAAATTTATGATATGATGAAGTTCAGAAGGTATGCATAAGCAGATTGTTAACTAAAGACTTCTATATAATGTTATGGGAATAATATGTATATGAAACAAAAGTAACGTTTTCAAGTGCGGATGGATGGATTCAATATTATGTATG
>JAANSM010004533.1:0-11216 GCA_036850725.1 Orchesella villosa
CAAGGAAATGTATAGCGAGGATCACCTCCAAATCCAGGAACCATAAATTTTAATGGTCTATTCGCAAGGAAATGAGAGTTGCTTAAGGATGCAACGTCGCCAACAAAGAGTTCATCAGGCGTGTTTTGATTATTTCTGTTTTTTTTTCAAATGAAAAGTCATTAAAAAATGACTTCGTTGTTTTAATTTTAAAACTGAACTGTAGTGAGTTAAGATTTACCCTGTGTATAAAAGGAAATGAACATCCTTCACATCTCCAATTTTTGTATCAGGATCTGGCGTCAACTTGGCTTCTAAAAGAGATCCATCTCCGTTTGGATTTGGAAACCAAATGGTATCCTTTGTATTTTGGAAGGATTTAGCAGAAACTGTTGCAGCAAATAGAACTAATACTGACACGATAAGAAAATTGCGTTTCGTCATTGTTGAGGTGTTAAATTTATGAACCTAAATGTTGTAAAAGAGTTTCAATTTACTATCCAGTAGAATCGCCTACATGACGAGAATAGGACTACAGATTGATTGGGAGAACAAATATGCGGTTGTAATTGTAAATACGAAAAGGTAGATGAATACTGTAGTCTTATCATGATGATTAAAACTGACGGTTTGGAGTGTCTCAATTACGTCGCTGTCAATCAAGATTTGCTTCTTGGTTTATTGCCTAAATAAATGAGGTATCAACAGCTAATCTAATCCCTACACATATATTAAGCATTATATTTGTATTAAACATATTGTCGTTGAGATTCATATTTTCTAGGCTTTTCAACTTGAAGAGCGATACAAGAAACGAACTGATATTTATATGATGACATGCCATATAGCATAACTGATGCATGACCAATGCAAAGTACAACATATTATATGACACTATTTCATTACAGAATCCAACGTTTTTTCAATTTTTTACACATATAAATTACAATACAAAATTACTAAATACAATGATTATGTTATATCATAATATAGCGATGATTCGTTTAGAGTTGTCCGCTTGTGTTCGTGGAATTAAAGTCAGCCTTGAGCAAACGGAGACTCTGCATTTGTACGAAGATAGAAAACTCCAGTGGTACTAAAATTGAGATAAAATAATTTTAACAAATTTCTTTAAAATAGGAAAATGCTTGGGGGAAATTGATAGCTAGCCTATAAGACATACGTATCTGGTGTGCTATATCCCATGACTCCTACTTCATTGTCGTCACAAAGACCGCCTGTGAAATTATTCCAGCTTGTGCATTTCACTCCCCTGAATTCAGTTTGGGAAAGTAATCCCTCCAGGAAGAAAGCTGGAGCACGGCTATGTGCACAACTTCCTGTGTAATACAATCAACAAAAAGGAAAGAAATTAATTAAAGAAAGTGGTTAAGGTTATATCTAATAGGTCTCCTCTATACCTGTGAGATCAACACCACAGCCAGGTTGAGTCAAACCACCATTGGGATACCTATAAAAAGTTTTTATATCAAAACCAACCCATTATGAATGATGAATGACGCATGACATGTTGTATAATAAAACTCGAGATAATTTGCGTGAAATTTTACCAGTCAACAGTCCCACATGGATCAGTATAGCCTAGAAGAATGCCAGCAGTGTGAACCACATTCACATAAATAGCATCCGATGGATCAGTTCTATTGTGAAGATCTGCAACGTCGAAAAGTGGTAAGGCTGGATCCAACGCTGGAACAATATTGAATATATACGATTGATTATTGGGGCACTATGAAACTCAGCTTGGAAATGATTATTGCAATAAAAATGAAATAATTCGTCAATTCATTTTTACCAGTAATTCTTGTCAATTTCTCTGAAACTCGACTTCCAATCTGTCCCACAACTTGCCCACCCAATGAGAATCCGATGGGATGAATATCTTCTCGCTTGACTACATCCTGAGCAATCAAAAACTCTATTAAATCTGCACTAGCTTGACTGACCAATTGCGCATTTTGCACTGCTCCAAAGTAGTTTGAGTTGTCAGCGAGAACTGTCCAGTTAACCAGGATGAAGTTTTGGTTTTCATCCACCTTGAGGAATTCTAGAAGATTAAATATATAAAATACGCATGCATACTCAAAAATTATGCATAAAAATTCATCTATTCTCATCATCCGGATGTTTTTGTATAGCAGTACCTTTAAATGTATTCCAAGGAAAACCGTGGGTATGAGCACCGCCAAATCCATGAACCAAAAATTTCAAGGGTCGATTCGGAATGAAATGGGAGTTGGTTAAAGATGAAGCGTCGCCAACAAAGAGTTCATCAGGTGTATTTTGATTGTTTCTAAGTTTCCCAAATGAGCATTTGTTTTAGTTTAAATTAAAAATCTTTTTTTAAATTAAAAACTGAAATAGTCAGTTGAAGGTTTACCCTGTGAAAAGAAGGAAATGGACATCCTTCAGGTCTCCAATTTTAGTATCCGAATCTGGCGTCAGCTTAGCTTCTAGAAGAGATCCATCTCCGTTTGGATTTGGAAACCAAACAACATCCTTCGAATTTTGGAGGGATTTAGCAGAAACGGATGCAGCGAACAAAACTAATACTGACGCTATAAGAAAATTGTTTTTCGCCATTGTTGTTTAGGAGGTGTTGAAGTTATAAAGTTAATTATGAAACCTTTCCAATTTCCAATCAAATACTGTGATTGTGGTCTATGATGAAATTTGGATAAGATGTCATCAAAAACCAATTCCAGTCCCGAATCCCGACGATGGTATCACTTGACTTTGAATGATATTTCAGTCCAGGCTTTTATAAGTTCATGTTAGCGTAGGCGGGACAGGAAATTAAAATGGCATGGAGCGTGGATAGAAATAGAGATTACATTGAAACCGTGATTGACTGGCATAAATGGAAAATGAACTTGTGAATATGAAAAAGTATATGAATAGCCTTATCAGATAATTCGGACTGATGATCTAGAGTGTTTCAAGTCAAGTTAAGTAAGCGCTACGATGTAATAAGTAGTTATACACTTTTGAATATAATGTCACATTTAGCTGGTCAAGATAAAGAATCTTAACAATATGAAAAAAAGTTGGTAGATTCATCAACACCTCTGGTTTCATGTTTCATAGAGAATTATGGATAAACAAAACTTTTGAGACCATATCATCATTATCACCATCGGTTTCGTCATTTGCAAAAATGTCACTGTCGGGTTTCCCAATGGGTTGATTCTTGTTTCTATTTCGAGTAAAATGTAATGCAATGCAAATTAAAATGTAGTGCTTATGATCTCTGGAAAAACTAAAATTGAAAGTTATACTTTATATACACGATATGGCAGTAACATGGGGTTTGGATTTGACAATAATAGATTGACATGATGATGGAAAAGAAGGAGTTCAAATTCATGATAAATGATAAAATTGATAAATCATGACAAAGTTAAAGTGGATGACAGATTGTGAAGTAATTTCTGATTGAATACATTCAACATCCGATTAATGGCGATTAACGTCTAACAGATCTATATATAGATATATGCCGCGTATATAAGTAAGTATACAAACAAAAGAATATTTAAAAAGCTTATGATGTATGATATATTTTATATGAGCTTATGTGTCCCATTCCTTGGATGTTGGATTTTTTTTACAAATCTCAAACGAAACTACATGTGACATGCGTAAAGAATATACCTAACTTGTACAACATGGCACCAAACAAAAGATCCGTATGGGGTCTGCTTATTCCCTTCATATTCAATTAAGTGTATATAGCCAGCCATAACCGTGACTTAACGCACAGCATTGCTCATTGCTCCTACTACAACCAAACAACTACTCTCAACTTTGCTTTGGAGTTGATATTACATACAAGGCATTTTTACGGTAGATCACAATTCTTTAATTTTCTAAGCTTAAATAAAAAGTGAATAAAAGCTCTTAAAGATTACTTTCGTTCAATCACAAAACTTGACGTTTTCATTTTATTGATTATGATTACTTGTACTGCTTACAGAAGGCTAGTCCAGAATATTTCTTACGTTTTTGTTGGAGTCGTAGTCAGATCACAATAACAAGTTCGTGGCTCATACGATGCAGTTCATATGATATGAGATCTGAAAATGATGAATGGGTAATGTTCACATAATGACAGTGACATAATACGTCTTTCAAGTTTTAGTTAATGAATACATGCAATGCCAGAAGAACTCAATGATTCTCAACTCTGAATTGTCGACCAGGTACTTGTAATTAAATAGGTATTGCGTAAAAATTAGTTAGAGAATGACCTTTCAGAAATCAAGCACGCTTCATATTTTCAGTTTTAAGCAAGACAGTCCCATACGCTCATGTTATTGTACAAACAAAACAACAAAGAATTACGATCCGGTTGACTGATCCCATCTCAATTTTCAATCCAAACTATCAACGATATAATACTCATGACTCAGACAGAGACAAGGTTTTAATGAATTTAGACTTGACATTACCTTAGCTTGATCATATGCCATCATACCATAAAAGGTACTACAAACTCAATTCTCAATACGAAAATGCTCAAGCGTTTGACAATTTCTTTGCAACAAATACTTTTGACAATGAAAAGATCACCTTTGTGGTAAGAAATTGATATAAAGGGCACAGTTCCGAGTTAAATCTGGTCTTAGAAGCTTTGTGTAGTTGGTGCTGACATAATATACATACGGGTGTGCTGTGAATTGAGTCTTTTAGCATGCATCCAACGCATCCAATGGTTTATTATGCAGTTTTTAATTTTTTAAAGTTTAATTCATACTAATTAAGTAATATGCTATTGACTGAAGTATGATGAAACTAATAGTATTGCGAGCTCTTCTATTTTTCACATTGATTTCCGCCTTATCAGTGAGTTAGCTAGCACCTAGTCAATTACAGTCTACGTATCTACGATTAATTATAATGTTTCAAGTTTAAATGGAATTTCAAACAACGTCTTAATTATACATTTCAGGCTCAACGCCATCGGAATCATCAAACAAGGTCACCAATTTCCTTTCAGTCCTTTGATCAATCTAGCAGGTTTCCAGGTAAGACATGCCTTTTAATCTATCAATGATGATGATAACATCACAATTTTGAAAATTTAACCCTTTAAATTCACCCTAGTGGAAGCCCCTTCACGGCCACGCTCCGTCAACATTGCTGCCCAGTTGACTGTGAACCCTGCTTCACTTCATTTGCCCACACATCACAACAACGTTCGTAGCGTCGCTGACGCACCTAGAGGTGGAGGAGGTGGTTCTGCAGTTCTACCTTTGTTCAAACAATCTTACCCTGGTTTATATGTGAAGGGTCATGCCGCTGAGAACCTTCTTAAGTATGAGCCAACGCGACAAGTTGCACATCATCATGGCCCAGATTTTCAACCACGAAATGTTGCATCATCATCTCCTCAGCAAAATTTTGGCGTGAATCCGTTTTCATCATTCAATTAATTATTTAAAGTTGTACGAACAATTTAAACCAACTAACGATTATGTACCTACTGATTTTAAAGTTAAATTAGATGAACAATAAAAATGAAATCGGGCATTAAATGCAACTAATTTGAAATGACATTATACGTTTAGAATTCGAATAAAATTCAATCGAAATCATCCTTGCATGCTTACTATTCTAATTTAAACGCATTGTTTCTGAATATATACACATTTTGTCTACGAGAATAAGTTGCACATAAAGGGATCACGCCTTTTATACTTCAAAAACAATGGAATGCTTAATTGTTTCATACTTCTTCTCAGAGGAAAGTTCTACAAATGAAATGTCTCCTGTCACACGACGACTCTTTTTAATGGAAACAAAAAGTATGATGTAACTGTTGACTGTCTTAAAGTTTTAATTGGTCTGGTAAACTTTGGTTTCCTTTGGGGAATCAATCAATTCGTCACAGTACAGTCAGAATCACAATTCTAATTAGTGTAGTTGAGTTGAAGACATATAAATAAGAGTTATATTTGACGAGGCAACAGCATTACCTATGCTCATCCCTTCCAACTACTTCTAAAATCGTTTAATTCTACCTAATTTTTGAACTCGTCTGTTATTTCATCCATTTCAATTGTAAAAATGCCTAAACTAGTTGTATCTGCTCTCGCGTTTTTTCTAATTTCTTACCTTGCTCTTACTAACGGGGAGCACCTTTTGAAAAGGGTAATTGAGTTTGATATATAACGATTTTATATGAAAATTCTAAAAAAAAATTACCTCTAAAATATTCCATATAAATTTAAACGTGAAATAAGGTTCGTCGAGGGAATTTTGGATCAAGAAATAGCGGAGGGATTGGATCAGGAAGTTCTCATGGAGTGGGGTACGGTGGAACCACAGCTTTAGGCTCTCATCAAAGCCAAGGATCTCCCGTGGTCTTTGATTACATAGCTTCCCAAGCTGGTTCCGGTCCTCACCAAGCTATATTAGATGGATATCAGGTAATCACCTAATTTTATTTCCTATTTTTATTCTCCTAATTTGTGAGAAATTTTTTAAAAGTTTATTTTATTTCATTTTTAGGCCACAAGAAACGCTCAAGCATCCTCCGCCCAAAGCTTAGACCGTCTGCAACAACATGGACAACATTCCGCTGCTGCTGCTGGAGCATCTGCTAATCAAGCTGGATCATGGTATAATTCCATTGCCACAGGTCCAGTTCCATCAGGGTACAAGGGAGAGGGTGGCAGAAAATAATGAGAAAGAGAAGAAACTTTGGAAGTAAAATGTCAGTATTGAATTTTCTATTCATATTTTAATTTCATTGAAATGTAGATTCAACACTGTCAATTCCGACTTTGAGTGTAATATCTATCAGGGCAAACTAAGTTGATTTGAGTGTTCAACATAATATAGATTTGCCGGCTTCTTCTGAATTTTAAATGTTATGTTCAATGTTAATTCATTATATTTAAAACAAGTGCTCTGATTCGTATGATTTAATGCATCCACGTGTCTTCATCTCTGCAAGAAACAAAATAAAAAATAAAATTTATTGATAAAGATATTTATGTTACCAATTATGCAAAAAAAATCTCCTTAAACTGCTTTCTTTTAGCATAATAATATCTCAGACCTGCTCGGTAAACTTCATTAAATAAGGGCAAACAATTCGCTCCCCTTTTATCAGTTGATAGTAATAGTTTCATCATATTTTTGTGGCTACACTGTATTCCTTAATTTATAAATAAAATAAGTTCTTCTTACCTTATAACATTTAATGATCGATAGTTGCTATAAACTTTTAAAGAAATTTTTGTTTTTGAATATTTTCAACACTTCAAATATTTATCTAATGGATGCGTCTAAATGTAATGCTCGTAGATTTAGGAGACGAAGTCGTCAGGTTTAACGAAGCAAGTCCGTTTCGTAGTTGTGTCGGCTCAAGACTAAAAACTCAATATGAAACTGAAGAATAATGAAATCTTTCGAACATTCCTGCATTGTCTTGGAATAAACTCAACATAAGAATTAGAACGCTTAACAAAGCTCAAGCTTGTTCATTTCATCAAATACAAACCTCCGGAGGTGCATTAATGTATCCTATTCTTTTTCTGTTGTCATCTTGTACTCTCCTTGCCAGATGCTAATAGTTCTAAAAATAACATTAGGAATTTCTCTCATTGTATAATATTCTGTGATGCGACAGTCACAGTGTAATTTGGTCCGTCGTGGTGGGGGATGGTGATTTTGTGCATGTGAGTTTTCCGAACCCGAAAATGACAATTATGTGTATAAGCAAGTACCAACGCACAGCTTCTTTTATACATGATATACAATCCACCTCTATAGCCAAAAATAAATGTATGTAAATTTTATATATATAATAAAACTTGTGCAGATGACAGAGTTGACTCTTCCAATTCTTATTTTTTGACTCATCATCGAACAAATGAATATTTATTGGAAATAAATAGCAATCGTTTTCTTTCCTCGCATTGTTTTCATTACAATTTGATAAATAAGTAATTTACAGAAGCAGCAGTTAGAAATCTTTAAACATATGAAATTCTATTCCTCATCTAAAAATTTAGCAATGGCACGAATAGCTTCCCATGTTTCCAAAGCACAGTCCTTAATTTGACTTGGTGGTAAGATGAACCCATATTCTCCAGTGTCACGTACTTCAACAGTTTGAGAATACTTAAAAAATCCAGAGCCCTTAGCCCAATCATCACTTCCTCCAGCACCAGGGCCTATAAATAAAAAGATTAGTATGAAAAAATGGATTCGTATTCTCACAAGTTATAATGAAATATTCTTCAGAAATTCATATATAAAAACTTACTCAAAAGCTCTGTCACGCTCCCAACATCATATCTAGTGCCATGCACCGGAGTTAGCGCAGCCACCCCAGCATTTCCAAACCTAACAAGATCCTCATAATCCTGAGGGAAGTCATAAGTCCAGCCCCATGGAACAAGCCACATCTGTGCATATGAATGAATAGCAAAATATGCTCTCCAGTTCACACCTTCAATAGATTTCCTCTGAATAAAATTCCTTATCGCTGTGCTCTCTGGCTCAGAGAATGCTTGTGTGCCTTTGTAAATCTCGGAGCATTTGTTTGGACTAGTTCCTGGGCCGCCCCATACATAACCAAAATTGCGGTTAAGGTCAACACCTGGACAGCTTACGTCTGGCCGTCGATTCTTTCGCCACATTCGGGCTCCGCTGGCATTACTGTGGGTGTATTCGTATCCATCGCGATTAGCAACGGGAAGAATATAAATGTCTACTTGGGATAGCATATCATCATAACTTGTGAAATTGTTGACGAGTTGGTTGATAAAGTAGGTGGTGAGGGCTGGAGATATCCACTGTATAAATGTAGAGATAAAAATTCATCCCATAGAAAATTATGGATAAATTGTTGGATTGATTGAAGCTCCAGCTTATAATATTATATCATACCTCTCTTGCATGGATTCCTCCATCCATGAAGATTGCTGGCTTGGTTTTGTTTGCAACAGGCGTCCCAATTTTGATGACAATCATTGGGCGATTCTCAATTGTTCTCCCGATTTCCTCAACAGATGCAATTTCAGAATGGGAAAGAGCTGATTGGTCAACAAAGTTGAGAATCTAAAGTCAAATACGCAACATTAAACTTAATCATTCAAAACTTAAAAAAGGGTTTTGAAAAATTCATAGAACTCTTGTGAATTTATTAGAAATGAAGCTAACCGTTTCATAACGTTGATAATTATCCCAGTCCATATCCTGCCCTTGTTTGTTCAAAGCCTTTTCTTGAAGGATCAACTTCCCAACATCTGGAATCATGATGGAGTATGTGAAGCCATTATCTTTCATGTAGGTTTCAAACTCTTCAATTCTATGGGGTGGAACGAAAATGTCTGTTGCAGCTTTTAAATTGGGTCTGGTCCAAAAGTCAAAGTTTTCGTTGACTTGAAGATGTTGTAACTTTTCCAGCCCATTTTCAACCTGAGCTGTGTTCACAACTCGGAATACTTTTGAGCTAATATAATATACATAAAAGTGAGTATGAATTATTAAATCGAAAAACTGCTATATAGTAAGAAAATGTGCTACAGAAACTTATAATGATTATATGACTATGAAATTTTTACCCTTTTTCGTCGTAAGTATGGGGCAAACCGGCCACAAGGGCGAGAAGGCCCAAAAACAGCAGAACTGCGGTGCTTAGCTTCATTCTATGTTGTTGTAGGAGCAAATACACGATTTGAACTGTATTGATCTTTATCTAAAGACCTACTGCCACGAAAAAGCTATGTTTTAAAAGGGTACCTCAATACTCAATCCCGTTGGGTTAGTTTGTTATCTGTTTTGTTACCAACTTAGCTTGTCACACTCGGATTTGACAAGATTGACAAACAAAGAGAAACTGGATTATGTTATGAACTTTGTATGTGGAATGGTCATGTAATCAAATACTGATAATGCTTATGTGTAGTGAATAATGTACACTAAAACCGGATAATTTTATGCTTCTGAGAATAATACTGCTATTTAAAGTTTTAAGCAATTGACTGCTAGTATTTATTTTTAGTCTCACGCACATTTTCATATAAAAAACAGGTAATATGCATGTGCTTAAATAAATTACTCTTGATGGTGCATATTCTGGCCCTTCAAAACTTCCACCGCTACCAACGTCTTTCGAACCAAACTATTATAAAACCAAAATTAAGTCTTCACCCATTTAAAACTGATAAATAGTATATAGTTTTTAAAATGTAAAATGACTTCTTACCGCTGGGTCTGCTACATTAGCGCATTCAACTTGGTCTTCATCTTTAGGCAGTTGATTGAAGGAAGGAGGCGGTCACACACACAGAAACCTAAGTAAAACTAAATCCTGTCGGAAGCGTTTCATCGTTATAATTTCTTACACCGAGGTTTGTATGTTTTTTAGTATGATTCAGACTGTGGTTTGTTGAGTGATAGATAAAAGGGGTCTTAGTCGTATAGGATGATACTCGGAAAGAGAATTGCAGTTGGTTTTATTGTGGCTGAAAATCCGTCTTAAGGACGAAGTATTTTTAACTGAAAAAATGCCGAATTAAGAGAGGAAAGTTTTTGGAAAGGATTAATTTTATTGTATTCAAAGGGTTGTGAGTTGTATTGACACTTTGACATACCCGTTTTAACCACAAGGAAGAAGAAACTAGCATACGAAATTTTAGTCAATCCTTATTCTAAAATCATTATAATAAACTTGTCGTTCGTTCTTTTTCAAGCTGATAGAATTTTTAGTGAAAAGTAAAATAAATTAACAGTACACAGGTAAAGCACACTCATACGGCAAATAGCTTGATATTCTGTAAATTTCCATTACCACCTACATTGGCTACATTATAAGGCACCTTAAGTAATACTAGCATAATGTTAAACTGAGAATGCACAAAATTTTCAATATTCATTAGTAATTCAATTAGAAATTTTAAGGAATTGTGGTTTAATGTAAAAATATTAAGTTAAATTTGTTATAGCGTGAGATCCCTTACAAATCCACCTAGGAAATGATGAGATAATATTTCAATGTGGCTAAATGTAAATGTGCCATTTAATGCTTACAGACGGATATTCCTACTACTTTGACTTGTGGTTGTGGCCTCTCTTTTATTGAACAACTGTAATTATATGTCTCTATAATTGTCTTATAAGAACAATGTATGTAAGAGCGTGCAATGTATAATGGTGATATAATTAATTAGTAATCATAGTCTAGAGGGTTAATTACA
>JAANSM010004534.1:0-11213 GCA_036850725.1 Orchesella villosa
GCTTGAGGGAAAATATGGGATATTTAGTTTGGAATTTTGGATTATTGACAAATAAGTACAGTATATCATGCAATAGTGCATTGCATGTGATTTTCCTTTTGGCTTCGTAATATATAGGCTCTTCTTCTTCTTCTCATGTAAAACATACTTGCTAACAGTAATATTGCATTGCATTATATCCACAATCCCTATATTATATCAGCATCATCCACACCAAAACCAAGCGGAGGTTTACCGTACAATAATAACATGGTTCGGACGTCGGACCTCTTCTTTTTTTGCCTTGGCATTGGCTTTGGCATCCCCAATCCCCCCATTGTTCGTCATCAAATCACATCATGTAACACAACAATGTGTAAATTGTTTGCATGCAATGCAATCCTCGTCCTCAACGTTAAAATTCTCTCTCTCTCTCCTTTCTGTCGGCCTGTTGTTCAGTGTTCAGTTTTGTTGCAACCAAAAATTACATGCACATTCCTTTAGGTACAGAAAAAAAAGTATTGGATCGGGTTTATTGGAAAAATACGTGGTAGAAGGAGAAGCAGAAGCTACACACAGAGTCCACACCGGCTAGGTATAGACTATATCCACATATAAAACTATCATATATATATCTATATCATCATGTTTGTGTTTGTATTATGGCAATCGAGTACACGCTAGTCAACTTTATGTGTGTCAGCGTCAGCCCAGAAAAAAAAGTCCCGTTAGAAATGAAGACCATCATCAACATCATCAGCATCATCATCATCTTTTTCTTCTCTCTTTCTTCTACACACTGCTGTTTTCTGTTGCACCTTTAAGGAGAGAGAGGATGGAGATTATATGCGGCAAAAGTGGTATAATAAGTAGTAAGTGTCCATATATCCATAATAATAATATATACCTTTTTTTCTCGTGTGTAGCTTTATGAAAACCAAACCAATTCACCACACACACCACACCTGTCTTTATAGTAAGTGAGCTCTCAGCTCAACAGCAACACAGCATTTTAGAATCGGAATCGGCACCAGCCTCAGCCTCAACTCAACTCAGGTTGAATATTGAAGACGAAGAGTTGGAAAAAATTACAAGTTGAACACAAAGCAATCAAGATCCATACCATTTACACATCAAACACCAAGCCTCGTATCATCATCATCATCATCATCGTGATCAGCAGCATTACAACTTAAACTAATAAATTGGAACAAAGGAGTCAAGCCAAAAAGTTGGTACTTTGTATCTTTCTATATATTGCGGAAGAATGAAACTAATTTATAAGCTGGCTTTCGCTTATAATGTCTTTTGAAAGAGTAGCAGCAATGGCAGCATGATATCAAAGCAAAAACCAAACTAATAAAGCAGATCAACAAGTTTTTTTCTCCTTCTTCTCTTCCTATTATTGCAAAATGCACACACATAGTTTAGTATAGAGTTGCTCTTTCTCTTTCTTCATTCTTGTGGAGAGAGAGATGATGATATGATGCGGGTAGGGCCGAAACGACAAATACCCTGCAACAAACAACATTCATGAAATTCCCTGTGATATCGGTAAATTACCCGAGGAATTTCAATCTCTCAACTGAGGAATTTCACCTGAGATCAACAAGCAAAAAGGAGCAAGAGCTTAAACCCACCACCACCAACATCAGAAGAAGACTCCCTTTCCTCTTTTACCCTTTGTATATAATTTTCATACCAATTTTCTTTGACAGCATGATCTTTTCTTAGAAGGAGAAACATTATGGACTTGTCTCAAATTACCCCATAAATGAAATTATAACGTTTTGATGTTTTTATGAGCTTCTTTTTATTCTTTTTTACCACCTGTGCAGGAGCACAGCTAATAATTACTTGTGTTTTTTGATTATTTATTATTATCTCTCTAAATCTCAATAAAAAATCGATATATTTCTTAACCTCCATTTGTATATAATTTTCATACCAATTTTCTTTGACAGCATGAGCTTTTCTTAGAAGGAGAAACATTATGGACTTGTCTCAAATTACCCCTTAAATGAAATTATAACGTTTTGATGTTTTTATGAGCTTCTTTTTCTTCTTTTTTACCACCTGTGCAGGAGCACAGCTAATAATTACGTGTGTTTTTGATTATTTATTATTATCTCTCTAAATCTCAATAAAAAATCGATATATTTCTTAACCTCCTCCTCCCCCATCCTTTTTGTGAAACGTGTGAGGCATTCAATTCAACTTGAATTGATATCATTTGATTTGCGATGACCGAAATATATCAATGTATCGTGCCTGTAATTTACAAGAAATGCCCATTCAACTTCACCTTTTCTAGCACCAGAGAATAAAGCCTAGGTATATAATCAGCCCTTGTTTTCTAGCTAAAATGATCAAATACACTTGAAAAAATTGCATGTAATCAAGGAGGATAATACTTATAATAAAAATGGTAATGGGAAGATGATATCATCAATATATATGAATATAATACATAAAAAAAGTTTTCTTTTTTCTTTTTCAAAACTAGTTTTACCCTTTCCCCCAAAAAATTTCAGAATTGGAGTACACAATCTCTTTGTTCATTTGTTGGTTTGGATTTTGGAATATATTGAATTGAAACAAGATCTTCTTTACTTTACCTGAATGAAGCCGAAGCCGAACTACATAATCGCTAAATTTGCACATGACGATGCAGATGAAACCAAACCAAAAGTGCACATGATGATGTGATCTGATATATGATACATGATGAAGATGAGATCATAAAAAAAAATTTCGGCTTGACAGAGAAAGATTGAGATTGAAGATGAAATGAAGGAAAGAATATGAATACGAGAATACGACATTTGATACTGTACAAGAGCCCAGAGCCCAACTCACACAGTTCACCTCTTTTCCTCAAGAAATGAAATGAAGATGACACACATCTTTCCCTACTTTTTTCCTTACCAGCGCAGCTCAAAAGCTAATGTAATGTAACACAAAACCATAATAATATGAAGCTACTATAAGCTACTACTACATCGTCATATTCATGATGATCATGATCATGTGTCAAATGTTTTACCGATACGCTAATAAAATAAACCTGTCAATCAGGCCGTGCCGAAGTAGCGTAGTGGAGGAGAGAAGAGAAAAGCAATCAGAGAATTGCCTAAAGAAAGCCTCTTCTTCTCTCTCCACTCTATATGAAGGTCACCGGCGACAGACAACCGAGCAGTCACATAAAGTGGTTTACTGTTCATCATAAAAGTAGCGTAATTTTATCTCTCTTCTTCATCATCATGAAATGCACCCAGAAGAAGAAGAAGAAGGAGAGCTATATACACACGAACCACGATAAATTATCCAATCTTAAATATGATGATGATGATGATGATGAAGAAGAAGAGAAGACGAATAAGTAAGTCATTTTTACTTGCATATTCCCTATTCATTTTCATTCTCTTCCTTGCAGCTACAGACGACATGACATTCATTCAAAATAGTTAAAATGCATTGATTACATTACCATTTGTATATATTATATTCTTGTGCTGCCCTCAAGATAATAAGATTGATTGGATTCGCTTGACTTGACACAAAATGAGTTGACTTCTTTTTTGTTTTCCAATTTGAAACATTGAAAAAAAATATTCACTAATTTTTTTTGGTATCTTCTCTTCAAAATGTAACCCAGCCAAGCCAGTTTATGTGCCAAAAATGAAAACTGAAAACTTGAAAAGTTGGGCACGAAAGTAGATATATGGGGAGTTTTCTTATTGTTGATGATAATGATGAAGCCTAGAAATCTTAAAACGAGATTATACCAACACCAAACCCAAGTAAGTTAGTTTGCAATGATAATATATAACCTTATCTGACTCCTTTAACTTCATGTTTGTTTGTCAAGTTTATCCATTTCACCTAAAGTGGCTTGGCTAAATGGCCCCTTCTTCTTTAACCCAACCAAACGAACTAATTACAAAGTTGATTTTTGACAATTCACCAAGAAATCCAATATGGTACATAATGGTATACATATACACAATCTCAATGAATATGATTTGTAGAGAAAAATGAAAGCAAAAAATTCACTTTTAGGTTGACTTTTTTCGACTTGATGTTCATGCTATATTAACTAAAAGGAATATACACGTATAACTGAGACACTGACATCCAGTTTTCTTTCTTAATGAATTTTTATCATTTTACGTTTTATTTCTTTTTTCTTCAACTTGCTCTCTCCTTATCATGATCTCATCACCTTATTTCTCCCTTCTTCTCCTTCTTTCTGATTTTCAACAAGAATCTTAATATTCCACCTTCTTTTCACCCATTTCGACAATATATAATATATATAATAATAAATCCTTAAAAGTTTATGTAGGTTGTAGGTATATTTAAGAGTAACAATATTATAGAAGTGTATATAAGATACGATACATTAAGAATTGTGTAGTAATACGATATACGATGTATATATTTTCATGTGTATCCGATACGATGATGCAGTTTTTTTTAATATATAATATTTCTTCTATAAAACAAACACAAAAAGACTAACAGTATAATATATGAATAGTATATTTTATGTACGCTTTTTTAACTATACATATACCACCTACCTCTAGCTTTTTACTATAATGTTCACAGCATAGCACAAAATGACGAAAAATCTAAAATTTTTTACAGAAAAACATAGTAATTTAATATATAATTATATAAAGTCAGCTATAGTCCTGAGTGAGATATTTATCATTTATCATCATAATCATGTTGATTTGATATTTGATATCATATCATTTTTCGATATCATCACATTTACACCTTTTTTCTAATATATAAAGAAGCCTGAAAAAAACGACGGCTTTTTATAATCAAACTTAAACAATTAGTGCGGATTTTGTTATTGTTAATATGATTTTTTTATAAAGTATATATAAATTAAAGAGAACACAGCAAACTTTCTATCCTTTCCCATCTCTCCTTTTCTATATAAAGCCCCATAAAACACTTTTTTATACTATAGATTATTCGGTCGGATATATAAACCATTTGTGTAGTAAAAACACAATCTAATATTGACAATCGGTGATCGTGATCGGAGAGTAAAAGTTGTACAGTCAAAATCATTTAGCATTCATTTCATTCTTTCATTATCAGAGTAATTTGAACGACGGCTTTTTATAATCAAACTTAAACAATTAGTGCGGATTTTGTTATTGTTAATATGATTTTTTTATAAAGTATATATAAATTAAAGAGAACACAGCAAACTTCCTATCCTTTCCCATCTCTCCTTTTCTATATAAAACACTTTTTTATATCGGTGATCGAATCGGAGAGTAAAAGTTGTACAGTCAAAATCATTTAGCATTCATTTCGTTCTTTCATCATCAGAGTAATTTGTAATATTGTGAGCACCTAGACACTTTTCCATATAACATTCATAATTCATTTTTTCATTTTCATCTTTTTTTGTAAATTGTAATTTGTAATTACTTTTCCATAGCCGAAGTCGAATATCTTTACTGTTGAACTGTGACCTCAAAACGAAATTGGATAGAGTTTTGTAAGAAGACAAAATACAAAAATGAGTTTTAAAAAAACTTCCAAAAAAAATGTGTGTCAAGTAAATTTTTATAGCGTACCAGTTTTATACCGTATATATCGTAATCATACCACATTATATCATATCATATTATCGGTTTAATTTCTCTAGCTTTAAATGCAAAAGTTGAAAATGCCTTTCTTTTTAGCTTGGGTGAAAATCCCTCCATATTATTACCATCCTACTTTGCTTTCCTTTTCTCATTTCCTTCTACACCTACACTTTTCTAACACCTACGCAAGTAAGAACCAATTTAATTTTCATAATAAATTACAAATTACAAAATGATTTTCTTCCTCATATATATTTAACTTGTTTTGCTGGATATTGTTTCTTTTTCTTAATTATAATAACTTTTATTTAGAATTTGACCAGTCGAGCATATCCCAAAAAACATTCCTATTTGGAGTTCAAATTTTCAATCATGACATATAATAACCTTTCTATTTTCGCTTTCTCCATATTATATATATATAATAATTGTTATAAAAGGATAAATATTGGATGTATTGCAGAATTACCTTTTCTACTGGATTAATATAATAAATTTTAATATTGTAATTAGGTTTTAGCTATTTTGTTTCTCATTCTTTCTTTAAAAATGGCTCAATTCTTAAATTTTTCTTCTTCTTCTTCACCGCTTTCTCACTTCCAACTTCCATTCAAAATTCAAGTACATTTATTATTGATGTTTTCTTATATACTTTTTTATAGAATAATCCCTACAAAACTTTTAAACTTTCATTGCATTATTGAAAACGCTTTCCCTCCTCATGCCTCAGCTTCTTTTCTATCACCACCATATATTCTACTCTATAAATTAGCTTTTTCTATACCATATTTATAACGTTTCCTATTAAGTTCATACTTTAGATATTAATAATTATTATATTGAGTATAGCTTCTGTGTCTGTCAACTATATTATTTCCCTGACCTGTTTTCCTTTTCTTTTTCTCATTCACATAAACATTTAAACTTTCATGTNTATTATTTCCCTGACCTGTTTTCCTTTTCTTTTTCTCATTCACATAAACATTTAAACTTTCATGTTCATCATATACTTCAATATATCTCATTCTCACTCCTTCTTTTACTATTTTTATCTCCTTAAATCTGGTTTGGTTTCATAATATTTGGTTAGGACAAAGACAAAGGACGATGATAAGATACCTGAATTCCTGACAAATTTGCTCCAACAATAATTTAATCATATTAATTGAAAAGCTGCGATAATTTTTTTTATACCAACTAAATTTTTTTAGGATCAATTTTTCATTATCAATTATCAGTCAAATAAATTATAAAACTGGTTAGTATTAATAAGCCTCTTCCTTTCAATTTCCCGTTATATCCAATAATCAAATTAAATTTAACTATAACAGCTTCTTTTGAAACAACCCCACTTCTTTCACCTTTTTTCCCGTTTCATTTCAATTTTTCATAACATATAACGATATAACACCACGATCAACCCTTGCTTTTTATCATGCTAATAAAATACTTATAAGCTAAAACGTTACACATAATAATTACAACATGCACAATATATTAGCAATCACTCCATGAAAAAAAATATCGTATTTATTTTGTATTTGCTTAGATTTGTTATTGCGAAAATGAAAACCGAAAGATCCTTCAGATATTTATTGTTGTAAAGTTATTTTGCTGCATCGTAATCGTATCATTATCGTAATAATTCAACCTATTATTATTCGTATTATTCATTATATATCAAGAATTTGTTTGCTTGCACCACCATTCCTTCCATTAGAAGAAGAACTAACCTAAAAAAGTTAGTTTTTAAATGCGTTTAAAATATTCCTTTTCTTTCCTCCTCCTCCATCAATAAAGCTAACAAACTGACATGAAATACACGATATATATAAACCGTTTGAGAAAAACTCGTAAACTGCTAATTTAGAAATGTTGTTTGTTATATAAACTATCGTGAAACGTAACGTACTTGATAATATTTCTTTTTCAATTCTTCTTAAAAAGGACGATCGACAATCTGAGTTTTTTCCCTTTTTTATTTCTTGTTGTTATTATGTAAAAGCTGGCTACAGTTCTCAGTTGAACTACAATTGGAACAGGAGCTATTACTTTCCCCACTGCTGGAGCTCCTTGATGTGCTGGAGCAGCTGCTTGTGCTGCTATGATTCCTATTCAGTCGACCACCACTAGTTCCCCCACTTCCAGAACATGTTGTTCCTCCCCCACCACCCCCACTACCACCTCCCCCACCCCCAGACTGATGGTGGGATAAATGTCGAAAATTATTTGAAGTTCTTTGCTCACCCGCAACCCCACTACCAAACACATAATCGTCATGATCCTCCGAGCCCAAACAACTGCTCATAACTGCCCTAACGTCACTAGCTGTTTTAGTCGTTTTCAAACCAAAATGAGTACTAACACCACCCCCTCCCATAAATGTTCTTGAGTTGTCATGATGCTGATGTTGGTGATGTTGATGACGATGATGATGATGTTGAGAAGGGTTGGTATACTCATCATGGAAGCATTTTATTTAGCTTCGACATACAAACTTGCATCTGCTGATTGCTGCTGTTAACACCACCACCACCACCACAACCTCCACTACTGCTCGTTGCTGAGCAGGAGGAGGAACCACCCCCACCATATGAAGAGCGAGATACGTGGGAAGAAGCTGAAGAGTAGTCAGAGTATCCTGAGGCTGAAGAAGGGTCGGAGAGGACGAGGTGAATTGAGAAGTCGGAGGAGAAAGTTTTGCATCCTTTGTCTTTATGAGCTTTGTCCAAGCCCCTCTTTGGAAAATATCATTGTGTAATGCTGCTTTGGGGAATTAGTTAGAACTAAGGGAGGCTCGTCATCGTCCGGTGGCTTGAGGGGCGGATCTTTACTATACCTAAATAGATTCAAACAAAGTATGTCACATGTCGTTTTTATACAACAAAACAAAGACAATTACCATTTAATTTCAAATTCTTCTCAAAATTTTTACTTACGTTGCCCATTCCGCAGGTAATTTAGGTCTCACAGTATCACTGGGTGGTGGACAGGACATTGTCCTATCAATTTGTTTACTCCTATGTGGCCTCAACTTCTCCGGCTCTATCCTTGTAAACCTGTAATTCAATTTATCATGTCAAAAAAATTTCAATAAGATTCACTCTCGTCACTCGTAACAAAGTATAAATATCAAAAAACGTAAACTGTCTTGACTTACTTGACTTTAACAGAACAACAATTATCATAACCTAAACTGTCTCGCTTTGATGGAGCCCCACTACTCACAGGAGTGATTGAGGAGGGGATGGCAGTAGCAGCATATGTCTTGGTCACTCTTCCTCGTTTGATTATTACAGCTACCATTGTTACTACTACTATGTTTATTACTGACACTTATTACACTCCCATCAACAACACAAGCACTCGGAGTATTATTATCCTCTGCACCACCAGAAAAACTGACACCAACTGCACCACCATTATTGCAACCATTCCGATGATAAGCCTGTTGTTGTTGTGTCTGAAGAGGATGATGATGATGAGAAGAAGATTGATGTGATTGTGAATTTGATGGTGGCCCTATTTTATGATGTTCCCCTTGCTGAAGAGGTGACTCCAAATCCACAAAGAACGTGTTAAACCAACAATGACACAACTTAGATTTCTTTAATATTTTAACGGGTCTCGAAAAAATCTCTAACTTCACGTCCCCACTCAACATGAGCCCATCTTCGAGCTCTATATTTAAATGATTTGGAGTGTAGCCACAGTAGCCGGATGAGGAGGCGGTGGATATCATAGAGTTATTCGAGTTCTCCAAGCAGACCGGCTGATGTAAGTGAGAGTCAGTGGAAGAGGAGGAGGTTGAGGCTGTTGAAGACTTTTTCCCTGAACAGTTTTTCCATTCGAAAGCGGCGGACGTATAAATGATTTCGGGAGAGGTGAGGGTTAGTTGGAGGATTACTTTTGTGTTTTCGATTAAATGACCTTCCAGTCTTATCATCGCTAGATTGACAGGCCTAAAGACAAAGAAAAACATAGACATTATTACGCTCATATCATTAAAATATTTAAAAAATCAATCCAATTTTTTAAATATATTTTTTTACCTTGGCCTATATCTTATTTCCGAAGAGGTCCTAAGTAAATATTCATAGTATCCAACATATCTCTGCTGACTTGGGATCGTGACTCCTTTTCTGTCATGCGTTCTTTTCGTTGCGTAAAATTCTAATGCGTCCTTCGCCGTTTGGCACTTACCAGAGTGCAGTAAATAGCAACAGATCATTAAACCAGTTCGACCCTATAAAAATCACACAAAAAATCCAGTTAAAAACTCAATCAATTATTTTTTTATTTTTTTATATAAAATCTCCTCCTCATCTTTTCCTTACCTTTCCTGCTTTGCAGTGCACAGCAGCAACATTTTTGGGGTCCTTACTCAGCCACTCATGAACATCTTGACATAGCGCAGGAATAATCCCCATTTGTGGAGGATTATGATCGACAAAAGGGTATTTTACTACAATTCCAGTTTTAAATTTATTAGCGTTGTAGGTACGTTCTGTAATAAAAAACCAAACAATGGCAATTTAGTTAACTACTTTCTTTTTGACTAAACACAACAAACATTTCCGAGAAATTAATTGACATTGACACAGTTTTCTCTCCCACTAACCTTCACATAGATTGTAGATTTTATAGTGGCCATTGTGTTTCGCTTCCAGGAATTTGCTCACGTCCTCAATGTTATTTCTATACAATCCTTCAATCTTATCTCCGGGATATCCCATAGCTATCAGGTTTTCAAGTATGTCTACAAAAGAAAAAAAGTAGAGCATAAAAAGGATTAAAAAAATTAACAATCCCAAGAACGGGCAACAATAATAATTCTTAGCTTTTAGCTTACATGTCAAGTCAAGGTCGTAACCGTCCTGTTGGAATCTTCGCCGCTTTTTCGAAACGATCTTCTTAATTTTTGAGGTCATGCTCAACTCAGGGAATAGGCGAAAAATGATGATGACAAAGTAAAAGCTCCTCCTTGAGAACCAACTAATATTCTCTCTGCCTCTTCGGTCCCGGGTGCTTTACAAGAAGCTGCTGATGATAACCTCACACCTCACAGATAAGAACCAGAAGGGATGAAGATGAAGGAGCACGTTTGGTTTTTGGTGTTGTTAGCAGAAATCACAAAACAGCTTCATCAAAATCGAAATGGACGGATGAATGATGAAGATGGCTGGGCTTCCTTATTCTTTGCTTATCAATGTATGTTAAGGTAGTTGGTAGTAGCAGTACCGGTAGCAGCGGAGCACTGAGCAGTGCATTTACAATCTACATTCACCATTCACACAGAGGAGGAAATCTGATGAACATTCCAAATTCCAAAGAATGAAGAAAGCTGAAGAAGTTGAAGCTGGATCTGGAGTCTGGACCTTGATTTTATTGAATTGCTTGGGAGACGGATTGACGGATATCCTCCTCCTTCCCCTCTCCAGAGATGATTTCAGCAGCTTTTCCTCTCAGGTGTTTAAAAAGATTACGAAGAAGAAGACGTAACAGCACCACTCCCCACTTTTCATTTCCGCTCCTCCCCACTATCCTCCTGGTCAGGATTCAAGTTGAAAAGCGAAAAAGGATAAATGGATGAGCTTGATTTTGATTTTC
>JAANSM010004535.1:0-11209 GCA_036850725.1 Orchesella villosa
TTTAAGCATTTAAAGAGAGCCTTTTGTGAGTACAAAAGTTATGAAAGCGTAGGATTAAATTGTGCACACTACCAAAAAATTGTTGGATACAAGATTTTTTGATGTGGAAATTCAGATAACTAGCAACATCATTATAATGTTGAATCAAGCTATCAATTACTTCGAAAAAAAGTTTAAAAAAACATAATTCACTAAAAATATAAAATAAAATTAATGAACGTTTTTCAAGGAGGTTCAGTACCAGCTATCTAACAGACTAACACACTGCTGGACAGAATCTCCAGAACGTTTATGTAACCAGAAGCTGTAGTGTACAATAATCAAGTGTGGAAACAAGCAGTTCCATTGAAAATGAGGACACAGTCTCTTCTCAAATTACCCCATGGCATCTTTTCTTTCGTTTTGTGCACGTCTTTCTTTCTATCACATTTTTTTTCAAAAGGAGCTAAGAAAGTTAGGGAGAAGCATTATTGCTTTCTCTGTGTTGTTGATGATGGCCATGTAGCAAGAAAAGGTTTTACGAAACCAACTTTCAACGGCTGGGAAAACCCAGTTCTCTAGTTCAAATGTGAAATTTTGAACGGCTCATTTAATACCGTCGGTCCCTCGTGTCGTTTCTCTCCATTGAATTTTTTACCTGATCCTTACGAAACCTGTTTAAGTCTAAAGATATATAAAGATACATACATATTATATATATATATATATGTATGTCTGTGTGAGTAGAAGCCAAGGATTGGGTGAGCGTGACTCCTCAGCTGGAAACTTACATAAAAACGTTATAAATGTGTGTTTCCATTGTAGCTTCTGTAGGTACATAAATACATAGAAAACTGAGGAAAGAAAAAAAAAACTTCTGAACAAGACTACTTTCTTTCTCTGTGTTTTTGCGTTAAGAACACGACGCACTTTTCCTCCCTGCAATTTTTTCCTTTCATCAACCAAGTCCACACAATGAGAAGGAAGTTGGAATGTTAAGGAACNCACGACGCACTTTTCCTCCCTGCAATTTTTTCCTTTCATCAACCAAGTCCACACAATGAGAAGGAAGTTGGAATGTTAAGGAACGAATGCAGCATTTTAAATACTTTCTCTAAGTCGTCTTTTCCACCCAGTCTGTCTACGCGGGAAATGTACTTTTTTTACTCCTTGTCTGAAGAAAATCACTGCCCCAACTTTCTCTCCTTTATTCCTATATGATTCAGAAGGAGGAGGAGAGCAGTAATATAGTGTAGGAACCATGCCACTCTACCATGTTTCTGGTTGCCTATATGTATATGCTGCATAAGCATAAAAATAAAGGAGAAATCGATTTTCACTTGGTTGCGTGTGAAAACGTTTGTTACACTCTTGCGTTACGTTATGTTAGGATTAATTCTTAAAGTACGAAATAATCAACTAGGTTCTACAAGGCACTAACTTCCATACAGTCTCGTGTGTCAAGTTCTAGGAGAGAGAGAGAGTGCGTGTCATTTCCCCTATTTTGAATGGAGTGAATAAAAAAAATTAAAGCAATTTTTGCAGCATTTCACATCACAGCTTTCCACTTGAATTTACATTTCTCATGAGAGCTCTTTTGCACAGCTCTTAGTAAATAAAATTGGAATGTGGGGACAGCCCATTCTTAGCCTAGGACTTAAATGGATGTGGCAGGGAGAGAAGGGTTTGGAAGCAAATCTGTACACATCATCACATCGCTTCGGTAAATTGTACAAAGTGAAGCTCAAGTGTTTTTAATTAGTTTAAAGGAAAGCTAGAACCCCGTCTCTCACTCTTCTTTTGACTTATTTTATTTGGAGTGTGTACACAAACAAATTCAAGGTCTCATTGGGCCTTATTCCAGCACGTGTGCCCAACAAACCATGAAACGACCAGCTAGAGAAAGAGAGAAAGAAATAGTTTGTTTTCATCGAAATGGTTCCCAACTAGCTTAAATTCACACAGACCATAAAACATGGTATCATGTTTCAATTCTTTTGTCTGTCTAAATGTAAATAAAATTCGCAGTCAATTCCAATTTGCATACAAACTTGTCTTTGTACCAATGAAAACTTGTTTGTAATGTAGAAACACGAGGTAAAGGACGCTCATATTATTTATTGGAGTGCAAACTGGATACGAGATAGAGTAAACAAGTGAGAAAAAGGCTCTCCAAGATGATTGTGAAAGTGATATGGTCACAGTCCTTCAATTTCCCAGTTAAAATTCCCAACAGTATGTACTAACAAGATCAGCGTCATAAAAATGATGGCAAGGTGAAATGTGATAAAACTACAAATTCCCGAGACAACATGTCATGTTTATTTGATTGTACGTCCAATGGTGGAACCCCAACAGTCAAAATTTGTTTGATGTTCAAACTACATGAACAAAAGATGACTGTTGCTTTGTCTCCTTCCGTAGCACGTAATGTCATGCGTCATGCAATTCCAAGAAATTCAAGGTTGATGTTTATGTTCTAAATAATTACTTTCATATATATTTCTACAGTTTTATACATATATTAAGTCTAAATCCCTTACAATACACTCAATTCATGCATCAAGGACCATCACGCAAGTTTTATTTGGACAGAAACAGCAACTCACAATCAGTTTTCTCATTTTCTTCACCATATAATCTATACTCATACACACATAACATATCACAACCACTATCACCAGCTCGTCATAATCTGTCATAAAATATGTATAGGATTCTATGCAGAGAAAGGAGTAAGTAAAAGCAGTGGCGGATTGTTGAAGCTGATGATGATGATGCTTCTGCTGCAAATGTAACCTTCATTTACTCTCTCATACCAAGGTTTTAATAAGGGATAGAGGGATTGCCTCAAGTAGTTTCTCTTGTTTATAACTTTCCACCCATCATTTGCCTCACTGTCAACGACAGACGTATCGTGGAGAGATGTGGCGAAAAATAGTTTTTTTTGTAGTGTACTATCATCATGTCATATATATATAGAGGAAGCAACTTGCCATTTCCATGTTGCCACTATTTCTGACCTGTGTATTGTGGATGAAAGTTGGATACAAAATACATGTGGTGGTGGTAAACTGGAAATGGGTGCTTTTGTGGTAGAGACGAGCGCGAGGTCATACATTACATTTGGTTGGGACTAGCCTTCCTCCACACTTCACTTGTCTGTCCAAATGAATCCACATAAATTGACTGAGATTTGAGCATGTAACGAAACGTCCATGAGCATGTAACATTTGCATATTATGCATGGGGATTTATACTGTAATTACAATTACTATCTTGACGAGGCAAGGCTACTTAATTAAAAAGTATGGAGAAGCATAACCATATTTACTATTAATTACTGCATACAGTAATCATAGTCAAATAGTGTTTCAATGCTTAAGTTGTATCCAAAAAGTGTATGGATGTTGCGCTCTGTAATTATGAATACATACAATCCGCATCCGCATCGTCTAACGAAATAATGCTTATTGGAGGTTTAATCTGTAGGAAATTACAAGCTATGTGTGTACTACAGGCCTATCATTTTATTGGTAATTGGAGTCAGCAACAAACACACAAAATACGTATGGAATGAGCGACTGCAACGGCCAGAAACATGACATACTTACAACTTAGCTTATATATTTATGCAGGATTTTCTGGTCCTGAAATACTCGGTCAGTGAAATGGCAAATGAAGTTTATTTTCGCTATATGCAAATATTATACCAATCCTCAATTTTTTGCGTTCTATTGTTAAATGAGGGGTATATACATAAATGACTTTGCTTTCGCATAATTTATTCGAAACAAGTCGTTATACCTTCTAAATGATGTTTTAAAGCAATATTCCCAGCATTTCTTGCCCTAAATATTAATACGAAACGTTACAGATTTCCAATTAAATTCTTAACTATCCCAAGTTAGATATCTTGTATCTGCTGCTATTATCATCTGAAACTTAATCGATAAAAAGTAAAAGAACCTTGTATCATATTCATGAACATCTCGTCTTCTACAACGGAATGTAAAAAGAAACCTTGCAACTCCCATCCTCCCTTTCTGTTCCGAGAAATTTTCCCTCAGGAAATAAATAAATAAATAAGTAGTGAAAGTAGAGCCAAGCACATTCCCACAGATAGAGAAAGCTGTGGTTAGCCAACAAAGTTTTCTAAGAGTCTGCTACAAAACGACTTTAAAAAGTTGATGAATGCCGCAAGAAAAGTGGAATTTTCTCAATCTTTGCAACTCATTCGTTGAGGACTTCAATCTCAAATTAAAATTGGCCTTTTCCAAGAACCTTTGCTAAAAATATACTAACAGAGTATATAATAATGGTAACAACTGGTTGATCCTATCCCCGACATTTCTCCCACGAAAAGAACTTGTTGTGAAACTTGTAGAACTATAGTGGGTGTGGGTATATATAGTCGGATTTATTTTAGCTAACTGATAGCAAGACTTGATTAAACTTGAATTCAATTTCAGCTTGGTTGATCACTTCCCACTTTCTCAACTTATTAAGAACATGTATTTCCACATCACCACTACCCCATGATGCATAAACACATGTATCTAAAATGACTTTAATAGATAAGCTCCTCTCTTCCAATACCCCTTTTTTCAACCTCCTTAACCAAGTTGGAGTGAGCGATGAAAGAGATTCTTATTCCTCTAATGACAATAACAATTTAAGACACTGTTTCAAGGAAAAGGAGGAGATGAAGTAAAGAAATGAGAAAGACTTGAAGAGACTTACTCTTCCTTCAAAATTTAATTCACAGACGGGGAATCATCTCATGTAACAAAAACAAGAGAAAAGGGGAAAACAATTGGAGCATCTCAGCCGACAGACTTTTATTTTTTTCTTTAATTGTTATGCAAGGCTATAGGAATACTGCGGAGGAATCATCACTTCATGATTACATTTGATGGCCCCATCATTTGCCCACAAACTCAGTAAAAAAAGGCATACTGTTCATCATCCCATTCTCTTAGTATTTTGCTCCAGAAAAACATAATGACATGTTGCTCAATCCCTTTATAAAATAAGAATAAAGAAATGTCACATTTGGCCCTATTTTGATTTTGAATAGGAATAAACTACATATTCTTACATAATATAAGCTATAGCTCTGCTTCATCATAAAATACACAGTGAAAGCTAAGCAAAGGAGAACACTAGTCTGCATTTAAATATGGGATTTTCTTTCGCTCAACAAAAAAAAACTTTCCATGTCATGAATATTCAAAACTGGGAGAGTTTAATCTTAAAAGTGTGTCTCTTCTGCTAGCCTGTTGGTGAACTACTTTTGATCTTCTTATTTATACATAAGCTTTTATACAGTGTTAGAAAAAAACTCTGAATGTTTCTTTTCGTCATCCAAAACTTCAAACTTGTATTGGCATTGGGATGTTGAAGCAAGAGTTGTTGGAAAGATTTTTTCTTTGGGCTTCAATAAGTAAGCTACTCTTTAACAATGACACACTTTAAGTTTCCGCCTTTTGAATTTTGTATGTTAGAAGAACTAAGTAAGTGCAACGTAGTTTTGTGTGCTTGACTAGGAAAAGTTGATGCTATGTTATTATATATTTAAATAGGCATGAATGTGTTTGCAACTTTTCCAACGAAACTGGCATGATGTCGGAAATATACTGATTTTGCACACACAAAGTTTACTCCTGTTTCACTCTTTTCCTTTGAAATTTAATAGGGTGGCTTAGTACACAACATTTTGACAAACGTATGAATTGATGCAGTTAATTTTTCAAAGTTTTTGGCGAAAGGAAACGTATAGTTTTCGTGTTATGTAGTATAGAACATGCATATATGTAAAAAAAATTGTGTTGACGTTGGAGTTGCAGTGAATGAATTCAAATTGATGTCATTTTTTTCAATCGTCTAGACAAAACGGTTCAACACCTTATTAAAATATGGAAAAATAAAATTTTAACAAGATCGTAGAAACGCCGCTTTTGACGCCAGTTCAAACTATTTTGCATTACAGCTTTTTTAAACACAAAGTATTCACAAACTCTGAAACATTGGAGCATATAGCAAAATTAATATTCAAACCTAACCTTATGGTTTTGCGTTTGGTCCCATGAAAATTACGTGAGGTTTGCATCAATATTTAATAACAATGCAGCGTTAATACTGCATCATCATTAAACTACATCAAAATAACGGGTTCCATAGTAACTCCATCATCAACGAAATATCAAATCAGAGAGAAAACAAAAGACAAAATTGAGGATCCTTCAGATTTGGCTGACATTCGACTCTGAAATACTGACTGATGAAAGGAATTGATAAATGACAGTATAATTTGTAATAGAGAGGCTCAGACAGATGGACAAAACTGACAGACAAACAGGATGACACTTTACTAAAAACCTCGGAGAATCTTATATGCATAAAGAATGATACACACGTAATAGACACTTTGCTTGATAAACGGTTGTTACAATCTCAAAATTGTGGAGTGCATGTGGGAGCTCGTTTAAATTGTCCCTTTTCAGTTGAGAACTGAGTGACGTGAGTGGGTATTATTCATCAAACACAGTTTCCTCCACTTACCACTCCTTTATCCTGTCAACGCCACCACTGCCATCATCGTCATCATTATCATCCCCTCAACAATAATGTTTGTGTGCACACAAATCCCGTATCAAATTTCCATTAACCGTTGTTTATTGAAGTTGTTGACGATGATGACAGTACGTGTCTTCAAAGAAAATATAAAGTATCTAAATACTCCCAAGTAAAAGTAAAGTGAGCACAGATCAATAAATTTTAGAAGACGACGGCAGAAAAAAAATCACAGTAAATAAGTGGTGGGATGCAATGTTACTACAAGAAAAATGTGTGGCACCCTTAGTTATTACAACGATAAGCCACATCCGTGCCATCAACTCTAGTTGGTAGGTACAATAATGCACTTTCTCGGTGAAAAAAAAGAAAGCAAAAACATGTTATGCGAGAATAAAATGCAATGTACTAATACAAACTTATTATGTCCAGATCCACTATTATTGCTTTTTCTGTTTCTAAGTGAGCAAAAACACTTCTCCGTGAACAAATTCCTTTCCTTGAATAATAGTATATACTGCTAAAGTCTAAATGGTGGCCTTCTCGAAATATGTTTGTCACTTGTCATCCTCGTGCAAAAGTGTAACACTTGAGGAAACGTCCTTGCCATCCATAGAAACTTGTCAACAACATGTGAGAAATAAACAAGAAACGTTTACAGAAATAGCCCTTCTCTTCAGTGAATAACAGCAAGTTATCTTGTATATGAACCAAACACAATGCCAACTACATTGTTAGCATGTAGTGCTTCTCTTTCTCCAACAATGTATAGTGGTTACGATGAAACCGTAGTCGGTTTTTTTGATGTACAAACGTGTGGGCGACTGATGAGACGTAGTTCATGATTTGATTTGTATGCCGAGTACAAAGATATGCTTTTTCAAAAACATGTTTTTCCTGGTCACTTGCTTAAGGACAGGAAATCAAATATTGCTTAAAGCATCTCCGTTTCTTGGAAGGTAAGTGCGCACTGTTGATTTCTCCGTAAATGGTATTAAAAGCTTATATGAACAAATCCAATTTCCTGGAATGGAAAGGCATAGCATGTTTTACTCATCAAGCTTAAAGCTTTACCTGGATTGGGGATTGGCGTTACATACAAAGAAAGTTGACAGAATTCCCTTACCTGCAAAACAAACAAGAAACAAGAATTAAATTTAAGAGGTTGAATTTGAACAAAGGATATATATTGCGTTTTATTTCATGATATAAGGAGAATGATGGTTTTTTCTGAAATACTACGAGCTCAATTCTCATGAAGCTAAATTTAATTGAAGTTTCTAAAGAGCCTTTACATTGATAGCATTTTCGGGGGGACACAACACACTATCAAACACAGTAATATCCCCGTAATAGCAACTTCTGAGAAGATGGCATCTGATTAACTTTTCAAAAATGAGAACGCTATATACTATACCACTGGAATACTTAGCAAGGAGCTTAACTTGCAAAACAAGAGAGATTCTTTGTGATGGGTTTTAAAAGCATTTCAAATCCCTTGAAAGACTCTCATCACATCAGGAGCATGTGGAAACCATGAGGATAGTCACAATCATAAAATCAAGCAAATGACAACAATCTCATCAACAACAGCATAATCATAATCATCTTTTCCTCTCCCTTTTTCCGTAGATGCCACTCTTCGCCGGTGGCAATGGCGTACCCATTATCATTATCATCGTCATTGTCGATATCAAAAAAGCTTTTTTTATACCATACTAAACCCCCAACTCAACAACGCCTTCCTCCTATATTATATACTACTATTAAGCACCGTGACTCTAAATATAATCAGAGAGATTCATGAACAAGTAGTGTAATTTCACGGTTGCATTCTATGATAATATGTGGAATGAAAATGCATCTTTCCTATTACAACTCCCGTACAAACTGATTTTTAAAAGGGGGATGAGGAGGAGAAGAACCTCACAACATGCCACATCAACAGAGCAACAACAATTGCAAAAAAGGCAATAATAATTTGACAATATACATATGAGCGCTGTAGGAGAATAGGAAGTGACTTGATATTCATGGCAGCCAACGAAGTACTTAAATATATATATATATGCAGCGAGGTCTTTTGGGTAGAGATTCCATTCATAATAGGCCACATCATCATACGGTAAATCAGGAGGCCAGTGAGTATGCAAGCGATAGATAATGTTTTTTGAAAGGAGGAAATATCCCATCCTGCTTGCCTTGTGCTTACCACAACAACATTGCATCACGTTGTCATTCTCATATTTCTAAAATAAATTCTGCACAATGACAATATTATAATGATGATGATGATACCGTCATAAAAAAAATGACATGCATATCTGATGAGCCCCCCATACAAATCACGGAAGGGCATTAAAATGTAAGCAAAATCTTTTCATTCTCATTTGAAAACTAGAGGCACAGCTCACAGGATTGGACTTGACTACTATACTACCTCTCTACCTCCTACCATGATGACTTGATCATTATATATGCTGTTGCTTTTGCTAAACATCTGTATGATTCGTGTGTATGTGCCTAGTAAAAACCATTTGGGTTTATGCAATAACAAAAATAATAGCAACAACTTGCAACATGATCATAGTGAAATTTCCGAGAAAACTTTGCCTCGTCTACTCACGCTTTGTACACATATCGTAAAATTGTTTTTGGGGTAATGGATGAGCATTGCTTGCAACGTAACGTGACTGTTTAGGACACATTTTCCAAATGATTATGAGCCAACAACAGAGAGTATTGGATGATTCAGTAGCTATATAGGCTTCAATGCCTCATATTAAAGCGTTTCCTAACAAGAAGGCAAGTTCAAAGCATTTGTATTTGATGCAAACTACGAAATGAGAAAAAGAGGATGATGATTGAGGGACACAACGAGAAAGGACAAACTGTTCTTTTGGCTACTGCACTCACTCTTCTTTCACAAAATTTTCATGCATAATGTGTATATGAAAAAGGGAAATGAAACAAGTAGCTTTGCTCCTTTATTCCCCTGTCCCTTTCTGTCCTGTATATTCTCTACCATACAAGATTTTATTAAAACACTTGGCATCCCTCAAAGTTGGTCGACCCTCTTGTGCAGTATCAGTTCCCCTCTTGGAAAATTATAGAATGCAACGTGAACATCCAGCCTAGTCTCTGTGGTCGCCATTATTTACGATATTAAATGGCATTACTTCCCTTTTGTACATGGTTAATGGGCCCAATGGATGGAGCTATAAAGCACACATGTACAAGTGCCAATGCCAATGATAAAGAAGAAAAAATAAAGGTTTTCTCGCTTATCGTCTTTCACAAGATTTACTCCCTCTCTCTCTACTTTCTACTATACTAGAAGCGAAGAGTTTCCAACGAAGAGAGACTGATAAAAGTTGCATAACATTATATGCGCTCCCACTCCCTTTATGCTTGACACATATTCATTAATTGGAAACATTGTGGCACTCTCTCCGCTCCAACAATACTCAATCCGGGGATGCAAGTAGCGAGAGAGGCGAAGAGAAGAACGGGAAACGTTGAGCACTTTGCTCACATAATCATCTCAAGTTGTAATGCAATGTGTGTGTGTGTTTGTATGCGATGGAAGATGTTGCGACGATGCGGTGCAATGTGATGCCATTACCGTTGCATGAATTCTTCACCTCCACATCTGACACTGCAGCTGGATGCAATATAATACGCAGGAAACTGCAAAGTGCTTCTTTTTCCCCCACACATCACATCACAAAAACTTAATCATGATATCATCGGTATTACTATCATTACGCAAGTAATCATTTCGCTTCTCCAGCTTTTGTTATACAATCTTCTTGTGTAACACACTGTGAACGTAATGTGAGACGTGTCTTTCCTATAACATAATCTGATCAAAAGAGTCAATGGAATTGAGATCCCTACTCCGATGAAATTTCTACAATCCTCTCAATTATACTTTGTAATCACGAATCAGTAGCTCCAATTCTGTGACGAATTGAGTGGAACGTTGTGTGTATAAAAAACCTTGGGGAAATAAGATGCGATTAGATGATGTGATGTGAGGCATCTGTCTATTTTAGAAAGACGATTAGGGAGATAATGTGTACATGAAATATGAGCGGAATGAATACTTAAACTAGATTTGGGAGAAGATGTGATACAAGTAATGTTCCTTAAAAAAATTCTTTTAAATAAACCGATCCAATGGAACGTCAATGCATATGGTTCATTGGGTATGTTACCTTCCGTTTTTTTCGTCGTAAGCTACTTAAATTTAGGCGCAGTCTGTTTACAAATAAATGAGAGAATATTTCAACCTCTGACCCTACGAGTGTAAGCCTACATTTTTCATTTATTCAAATGAATTTGCTCTATGGATAACAAAGTTGAAATGCAGTAATTATTATATGAAACAAAAGTAGCTTTGCTTCTGCTTTTCGCTTCAAATTATTCGTTAACAAGAACTACCACTTCTACTATAAAAATTGAAGCATCCAAATACTTTTTTACTTTTACTTATCCATTATTCCGTTTGGAAAATGGCTTTCAAGCATGTCAATAATTCTAAGCTTTTTTCTGGGGTAGAAACGAAAAGAAAAGGAGGAAATTGGATGAAACATGCGAAGAAACTATACAAGTGATTTTTTTGAATTTGCTCCCAGCATATACAAGACCA
>JAANSM010004536.1:0-11208 GCA_036850725.1 Orchesella villosa
ATATGGTAGCCACTATTTTTAGTGACGCCAATAAAGCCCAATAACGTCTGTAGCTGTTACAGTGAAGTCCTGTCCGGCACGTATTTTGTTGGCTATATTGACTCTTTCAACTCACACCAATCTGGTGTAATGCTCGTTGAGTAAGTGCATTATTCCCATTGGTTAGGGAAGATTCTAAGTAAAAGTAATTTGCACGTATGCGCATAAGAAATGTGGTTGCAAATGAACCCAAATAAAATGTACGTGCATGTATGTACTTATGCCTACTTATCGTTAGTTGTGCATTTACTTAATCTACTGCTACTTATAGTTTTTGATATCTTATTTAATAATTGGAGTAAAATATAATTTCATTTTGGTGTATTCTAATTTATTTGCGATGCGTCGCGATTAGCTGTCCATAACACAAAACTTGGTGAATGTTAGTTTAACGGATCTCTATGGATTAACTGTTTACAAATTATGTATTCATTTTAGTATCTAACAAGAACAACATTTATATTTTGTACTTGTTGTATGCATTACGTATCCAATTATTGATTATTATGTGTGTGAAGGGTGTAAATACCTACCATTTTTTTTATTGTTAACCGAACGATGTAATTGACTGCATCTCAATTAATATTTGTCTGGATGCGATACAACAATAAAATTTGCCGTAGGCGGACGTGCATTGTGAAGTACCAGAAGATGATTCCTGGATGCATACGTAGTTTAAGACACTCTCGTTCTTAGACGAGTTACGCATTTCTACTTGCCAATATTTACATAAACATGATGTAAGCATAAGTTCGTAGATGTTGATAAGCACTGTCAGCTTTATGTATACACTACAACACTTACAGTTCATGGAAATTCATGAATGGCATTGTTTAGTGTACACATGACAATACTGTTTCACACATGCATTATGTACTTTCATCTATTTGCACGCTCATCGCATCGTTTGTGTTTTTATCTTGGTTCCGTCATGAAATGCAATGATGAATATGAATTCCCACCCAATAAATATTTGGTGATTTTTTTGTTCCTGTTTTGATGAGGAGATAGGACATTAACTGGAAATTAGGAAGTTGTCTCGCGAATTTTCGGTGTTCGTGACGTGATGTAAAATCAATATTATTTTTATTATTAAAGCCCTTGCACTTTAAAATCCCATCGTTGATAGTGCGTCAGACTATGTGATATGTTGTGATGATAAAGCAATAAAAAGTTTGTGTACTCAGCGTTGGCACTAGGTCAATAAATATACTGGACATACAACGTGTGTGATCGTAATGATGTCGCTGATTAAAAACACTCAGCGATGTCCTGTTTCCGTGACGTTTAGAAGGAAATGTGTCATGCCCTTGCCTGATTCCGTTTCCTACACAAATGAACCCTCATCGAACAAATGCGGATTCGCGGATTTAGTTATGTAGGTTGATGCGAGGGTGCACTACAATTCTCAAGATATATAATAATATGTAAGTTGTATATACATTACGTATGATCATATCGCAATATAAAACGCACTGTAGATAAGAGCTGACTGATGGTGCCTAAAGAATAATTCTTCAGTAGGACAGAGAAAGACAGAATTACGTCTACAATTGAATTAGATTTATGTCTAACATCCATGCATGGATAGAACTTTTAAGTGTCGATATGAAAAGAATATCAAAATAACAATTTATCTGAGGAACGATTCATTTAAATGGACAGACAAACAAGATGACTATCTATTATATAAGTATGTACACGCTCTACTTCACTAATAAGTACCTACCCACTTATAATTTAATTGTGACACCTCCAAGTATTTCTAACGACTCATAGAAACTGTTACACCAATCTTGGTAAATGTATGTTCCTCTGACGTGCTAGAATCCACGCTCAATGTTCAAGTCAGCACATACATATCTATGTACGAATACAATTACAAAAAATGGGACTCATCATACAACTTTTACTCATGAAATTGTCCAGTTTTTCTAGTCAGACCATCATTGTGGTCTTGTAAAGTTCCTCTTCCTTCATTTCCACATGCTACGCATTAGTATGAGTACACGCTCATATTTTTATTGTCTACAATTCACTGATAGGTATTAGTGGTAATTGGACTGCTTAGGTATAATAATGCTGATTTGTGATTATTACTATCACCTACAAAACGGGGAGTCAGAACATCGATTTACGTCAGAGTGATGTAGAGCAGATACCGGAACTTGTTATCTTGGCCGACAGAATACCAGCCGATGTAGAATTTGCTTTGATTTGCAACTCCTATTAAACACATTGAAAGCCACGTGGAACGTAGTTATCAAAAATTTAAGAGTGTACATTATATTGTTGGTAATGGTATATCATTTCAAATATGCTCACCAGTAGTTTTAATGTTTGCCTAGACAAAAGCGCCTAAAATATGTTTTCGTGTCTTTTGGTAGTTGAATTCTTAATTTTTATAACGTTTGTCACAAGTTACTTTAACATCATTTGAAGCGTGTTGTATACTTTGAGTATCTCTCAATCAGCTTGCAGCAGCAGAGTACCTTTAAGCAGTAATAGTATAAAGTCGTCTTACCTTTCGACGATCTGGTAGATTAGATAAAAGTAGTAGCTATGGCTATGGCCTCCTTCCTTTGTTGGGGTTGGATTTAAATTCAAATAATTTGTTCAATTATTTCTTTTAGGAAGCTGCAAAGAACCTGCGAACTAATTAGATTTTAGAAATTCACTGGCAAGACTTGCGAATGTTGGGTCTAGATTTATATCCTTTGCATTTAAATGCGTGTTCCTCTGTGGGTGTACAAAACACGCAGAAACAACCTTTCTTTTAGCAACGTCAAGTGTAAATTTAGAATTTCATCATCATCTGTATTTCATTACTTGCTAGTTTGAGAATCTGCAATACATACATCACGTGAATCACGATGGCACATAGTTGGTTTTCCTTTAACATAAGTGCTTGATGCTGTACTCTAAAAATCATGTACATATTTTGGATTCCGGCAGTTGTGAGATTTTTTTATGCAATGGGGATTAAACTCTTTCGTCTGGTTTGTTTTCTTAAAAAATAGTATTTTGAAGACTTCTATCATGTATCTAAAAATTTTGGCATAGAAACAATTCTTTTTTTGGTTGAACATGTCACGATGTCACGATTTTGATCATTTTATCTATGCAAAATCATGACGACTTTGTCAAAAACCCCTAACGATTTTTTATACATGAATTGAATCAAGATCATGAAAACAATGCATGCGCATGCAAAATTTAGACCTAAAATTACATATTATTCAACTAAATATACATTGGGGAGGTTCTTAATCGTCTGACAAGAACAAGAATAAAATGCTTGATATATGTATGTGGTGTGGCAGTAGAAAGTAGTTGTAAAGTATCTTACTTCTGACCGTACACAGTTTTTATGGGTGTACGTGATCGGATCAGGAAGAAAACTGCATGATGCTGCTCCTGGCTTTCAGATTTCTTTCTGGTATGCATTCATTTCAATGTAGTTTGCTTACAAGAGCCGGAGGGCTATCGAAAGCGGTGGGAACGCTGATTTAGAAAAGTGCGACCATCATCTTTCTTGGAAGCTCGAGTATTTTTCCGGTTTTGGCGTGTAAAATCTGTCATTCTCTTTTGCAGCTGTTTGAAAAGCATTGTCGTCCTCCTATCAGCATCCTAGTAAAATTACAAAACCAAAGATTGTGAGACAGACATATGCAGGTGTAGCGAGACTCTGGACATGCGTTACAATATTAAAATACGTATTAACATGCGCTTGTACTTAAGATTATTAGGACAATAACTGAATATGCAAAGCATTTAACCCCGACTTTTTCTTAATTCATTTCTAAACCGATAAGCCTTAACTAGTACAAAACGGACAGACAAACTAGCTAAATGATTTCAGCTCTTCCTTGTCGGTAAAGAGACAAAAACTGGAAATAATTATCGTAAAGCAGTGAGCTTCCTTGTTGCTCGTTGTTAGTAGCTAGTACAACAGTACAACCCGTTGTTTTACTAAAGGGTTAGGTAAGCTGATGATTATCATGACTCATGCAGTTTTTAAAACTCAAATGAATGCTTCTTATGAAGATGGTCTGATAGTGAAAATACTGTAGAGCAGGTAATAAGTATGGTATACACCAACTCACATGATCATATAATAGCTCATCTGCATCACCAAGCAGGTATGAAAGAGGTTTTTGAGTATATCTCAAAGATGGGAGAAAATTATTTGATTTTTGGAAGAAAGGTATGGTTTTGGTTCGATCTCCGCCTCAACTCTTGTTTCTCATGACCAATAGACAGAAAATGGGTGAGACGAGTTGAAGTACGGAGAGGGTAGCTTTTAAGGATTTCACTGGGGATGATACAAAATCTCTAATTCAACTTATATACTTTTTAAATACCATAACAATATCATTTAAATATTCTTTTAATCCCCCATGTTGAGTATGTATATGTATATGGTGTAATTAATTACTGGCCCCAGGGTTTAATTAGAGCTTTTTAGTACTGTATGAGACAAAATACGAGACTTTCAACTAGCCATCTAGTGCTGAATTTTTTTTGGAAGTTCAGTTTTGTTTCATGTTCGTAAGTATAAAAATAACGTATTTTATTTGTATACAGTTAGCACTCGCTCGTGTGTGTTAAGACAATGCTTACTAGCCCAGTCTTATATTCATATTAGCGATTGCCAACCATCGTTATACACTACATGTAATTTCAAATTAAAATGCATGATACATGTATAATAAATATAAAAACATAAATAATGCACTGATTCCCGGAATTCGTCCATTGTTATGGTCAGGACAAGCTAGCAGCCTCTCACCACAGAATGAAACGGCATAATACAAGTATGTATAGTAAAAAAAAGAAGATTTAGAATTGAATACGGTTTGAAATTTTTACCCTATTTAGCATTACAATCATATTGATTCACCAACACATTTCAAACATGAATATACAAGTCCCGTATTGTTTTCATGTCAGTTCCGTATTATTAGTCGTTGTGGTTGTTTTTTTATACAGTGTTTAAAGGATAGTGATTTGAACTCATTTGATACATGTGCTACGATGGATTTAAAACTTTAATGCTGGCAAATCAAGCGGAAATAATGCAAATCAGTAATTTTTGTACTAATTAATTACGAGCGTTTAACTTTCATAATGATTCCATAGATTGAAAAAACATTCTAGTGTGGTGGATTTGATGTTTAAAGTTCCATGAAGGTAAATTATAATTGAGGTGGGTTGAATGAATTTCCTTTACTTACGTTGGTCAGTGCGTATTTGTGTCATAAAGTAAATTTATGCACTTGAAACAGTTTAAACACATACACACACGTATTTTAAGAATTGTGTATATTATGTTTATATATCGGACGAATATAATGCAGATGAGTTTATGCACCGAATGCATTCCCTCTCTCTCTATTGCATATTTACGTATTTGTGAGATAACTCCTAGAATAGATGCAATGGAATGGGTGCGGACTGGACCATCCGACTGATTACACTTATTGATATCAAAATTACACCTCCATAAGAAAAGGTGGAGACGGTCCCTAACTGCTTTTCTCGGAAATTTGTCTGACATCCCATTCATCCCTCCGTTTTCATTTTTTTATAGAGGAGCAATACTTTCATTCTTTCTCTCGTCTCATCATACTTCTACACGTTTATTCCAAAGATTTTATAGGGTTCATATGAAATGATGGTTCTCACTAGGCAAAAATCTATGTATCCTTTTTGCTTTTGCCTTGTCTGATAAAATACACATTTGTTATCCATCATCCGCCATCCATACAAGAAATGCTGCTTCTCACTAGGCAAAAATCTATGTATCCTTTTTGCTTTTGCCTTGTCTGATAAAATACACATTTGTTATCCATCATCCGCCATCCATACAGAAATCTGTTGCAATGAACTTCACAGGCTGACTTAATAACTCCCACCAGTTGGTAGGAATTATATTATGCAAAAATGATATTGGCTACGCTCATATACTAAATGTTAGTTTCTAAAACTTAATTTCTCTACTTTGGTTTTCACTTTTTTAGTAAAAAGAAGAATATTTTTGTTTAAAATTATGGAATAAAAATAATATATTTTGAATTGTGCATGTAGCTAAAAACCATAATTTTAAGAACAGGGAACTTGAGCTGAATCAAGGCTAAGATCCGGAAGAATCAATTAAGCTTGCAGCAGTTCAGCATATTTATTTTTCTTAATTCTTCAACAAGAGATCCGGATCGATTCATAAAGTACTTCCGTGAAATATTAGCAATGGAGCTGACATTTGCCATCCAGCAATAACATTTATTGTTAGGCTGTCATCATTTGACACTCCGGATACTCTACTTTGCGCGTTTCGTCTTTCATTACTTGATTGCAGAGTAATAATAGCAATAAGTGTCAGCTTCAGCATAAGTTGCAAGCGTACTTCTTTGATTTGCTTTGTCGAGCATGGGGCAATAAGATATTCCTTCACCTACATCAGTCAGGTGCGTTCATTTCCAATCCACACACCACAATCACGTAGATCCATCACTATCAAGTATCGGACCACATCTACGACTTGTGAAATAGTAAATTGATATGAAATAGTGAGAACATGATATTATAATATTATTATGTATGTACATATTATGGTGGATCTTAAACAAGCCAAGATTTCTTAACTGTGTAACAGAGCAAAGTGAATGCCGTCGAAGATAATAATGCTCATGCTGATGATGCTGTAATAATGGTAATGAAAATAATAAGAATGCAAAGGGTGGCTACTAGCAGTGATTTCAAAGTGGTTTGCGTTCTCCCATTCAAACTGCACCATCACTATTCCAGGAAAAGTTACTTTTGTGAAGAAGAGGAGTAAAGGTACATTATATTACTTGGTACATAACTATGTATATTTGTTTAATATATGTGCATATAAAACATCAAACTGCTTGAGTTATTGCATGTTACTGAGGAGAAGAAAACAAAAGAAACTACCTTTTTTGTCTTGATCAGCTGTGTCCATCCCTTGCTAATTAATTTATGCCATGATGACAACGATGTAGACATGCATGCATGAGGTTATTTGAGTTTATTACAATCCCTTCTCAACAAAAATACCAACCAACCCAAATTCGGAATCCAGTCTTCTTCATCTTCTCTTATTGTACACTTATTTGTGAGCATAAAATGTTCACAATATCAGTCGTTTTGGTCGTGCACTTTTCCGATACATAATGTATAATCAAAAGTCTCAATAACCATCTCACTATGTGCTCTCTAAGCCCATCGGCAGAATATTTAGGGTTTTCTTCTTGTTTTGATGCACATTACACACACATGTGCATACATAAAAAATGGACTAGATAGAGAAGGGACACCTGATTCAAGATGATATATTACGTTGACATGCTCACAATTAGCGTTACAGGGCATCTGTCCCGTTATATTATGGTCTTTCATAGCAAAGTTTTTTTTCTCTCTGTATATCTCTCCTCTCTCAAATCCTCAGGTGTACTTAACCCGTACAAACCACTGTTGTTGTATACACCGTGGTGTAACCAAGATGCTCTTCATTTTACACCATTTTTTAAACCAATTTATCCACATTGTTTGCAAATAGTAGTGTGGGGTACATTTAACTTCAAAATGTATTATAATGGTACGTAATGCCCTTATTAAACGGGACAGTTATTGCTTCCGTTTTATTACTGTAATAATAATATATGAAATCAAACAAACAAGGGTAAATCAGGTAATGCATTTGAGTGTAACAGTACATGAGGATAAAAAGGGGTGTTTTTTTATTCATCAAGCCCATGCCTTTCCTTTTGGATGTGTTACGTACAACACATTTATGGAGCAAACAATCTTTTTCGTTTCTTTCCACTTTTCCAAAACCCAGTGCTCTCTGCCTAATTGTAAGACGCACTACTTCTGGGGCGGTCTCCTTTTACTTTTTCCGATTATCCGTTGCCGCTAGTGGTGGGATGGGATGTATTTGATAGTAAACTTGCAATTGGAAACTCGGCTATATTATAACATATTAGCTGGAAACTCTTGGATGAAGTGATGTGTTAACTTTGCGAATTTATATGCCCAAATGTAGAACTACGTACATATTTCTGTAGTTTATCCTTTGCAAGCAAAAATTGTAAAAACTTACTGTGTATATGAAAACTTTTTTACTTTCGTTTTTTGTTTTATGGTGTGTAATACAAATGCATACATGCCTTTTTCAAGTCAATTGAGGACATTTAGTATGAGCTGTGTATAGTTCTCTTTGTTGTGCAATAATATTCCAGTTCTTATTCTACTATGATTTGTTGTCTCACCCTTTCTTGTTTTTTATTGTTCTTTGCTCAGCGAAAGTAAATCTTTAAGAACATTGTCAGAAGATAGCAAAGGTATTGTACCGTATTATATGTCATTTCATTCTTTATCTATATGTGTAACTCCTCCAGCTTCTGCTTTACCGTGCCAGAAATCTACTGACGTTGTATGTGTTGGCGAGTAGAATAAGACATATATTCTCCGTTCAGCTTCTTGGGCTGTTACGCTAATCATGTGCTGAGGTTCATTAAAACGTTCACTCACCCTTCATGACATTTATTAATGTTACGGTAGCTTCTGGAATTATTTTCACAACTCAATTTTTGCACATGAGTTGGTTATTCGACAACCTTTCCTTTCTTTAAGTACTAATGCAATGCATGCTCTAATGGAAATGCCAAAATACCTATTTTATACTTGTTTTCTTCTTCTGCGGAATGATGAACTGTGGAATTAATCTGTTATTGAGCTTCACTTTAACCAAAACGTAATAAAATCAAATAAATAATCAATTTGATAAACAAAATTTCTAGCAACAGATTTGAACCCTTTTATGAAATTATCGAATAATTTTATTGCAAGGAATAAAAAAAATCCCAATTCTAGGGTAAAGTTTTCTAAAGGTCCACTTTATAGCAATAACGGAACACCATTGTATCAATTATAAAAGATGGCAAGGACAAAAACATTAGTTCTTTCAAGCTTCTGTGATATTGTTTCGTCTTGGGGTGATTATTTTAACGGTACATTTATGATCAACCGTTTGCACATCTTTTTATCAATTTCCGGTTGTTTTAAACGCATCTATTGGTATTTAACAATGCGGTTTTGTAAGATGACGAAAATCTAATTTAACTGTACCACCACCCTATCTACTAAATAATGTTTTGAATTGGCCAAATAGGCCTTAGTGTTAAAGGCTACAACAAAATAAATGAAAACGCGTTTATGACATGATGACTAAGCAAATTTGTCGGTCCCTTTGACAGTCACTTATTTGTACGCTGATTTGATATGCTCGTAGATGTGGTAAATGTGTGTTTAGAACGAAGGGCTAAAGGTTTTAATAAACATTAGGGAATTAATAATATAAAGTACCAATTAGTGGTTCTCCCTTACGCTCTATTTTGATTAAGTACATCTGTGCAGCACGTGTTTAATACAGGATAAAAATTTACTTGCACGGTAATGTAAATCAAACAGAGTTTCCTTCTGCCGTTTAGTATCAAACCGTTTTTGTACTTTACAGCTTCACACAATACATACTTCATTTTTTATTAGTTTCACTTTGCCCCAAGCAAACAATCAGACTTTTTCTGAGGGTAAAAGGGTATCTTTTAACATGCTCCGTTTACTGAAACATACTGCAATTGTTTGTTGCATACCAACCTTATTGATTCAGTCTTTGTATTTGCCATAAAAGATGAATTTTAAATAACAATATTTCATTGTTGTAAAATTGACACTTTTGCTAAACTATACGAATACAATGCTGCAAATTGTGATCAAGTGTGTGTTCGTGCGTTAGCTCTTTTCAGCAAAGTAAATAAAAGGAACAGTAAAAGGTACACTGAATGCAAAACTGAATATCATGTTTTTGAAGGGGTCGCAGTGAAAAAAAAACATATCAAGTACATTTTTATGGTAACGTAAAGTGTCAAATGATCATTAAAAGTATGAAGTTTACGATGGAACTCTTCTATTCACACATTTGGAAATGAGAATGAAGCCATGTTCGTACATGGTTGAAGAGGGAGAAGTTTCATGTAAAAAGGCAAAGCGATTCCTTCACTCACCCCCGCTGCGTTGTTACAATAGATCTAAAAAAATTTAACCTTTTTAATTTTCTTGTCTGCCGCTTTCCCAAGCGTATTTTTTTATCGAAATATCTTTTTTGTTTGAAGATAATGGTACCGCGTTGGGAAGATGGACGAGAGTCAAAGGGAATCTTTTTCCAAATTTTTACACAAAAATAACAACCACTGTTTTTTCTGCGACAGTTTCAATATTTAAAAGAAATAAATATGCCTATCCATTCATGTGCATGCATTGTGTGTAAAATCTGTTATGTGATGACCACACCTTCCTCATTTGTACAAGATGAAAATGGTCGTGTGCATAGGAGGAGAGGAATTTTCCAACTGCAATCATATACGATATGGGGTTTTGTGACCTATATCCTTTTTTCTTTACCCATCAATACCTTGTATTGTTCAGTTTTGAATCTACACGAAATCTTTTTTACCCACAGAATTTATTTATTAAATAAATTATGACGGGAATTTATAGAATTACACAGTTTTTGTCTATAAAATGAAGTTGGACGGGAGATCATTTGTTACTGGGGTTCTTAAGTGTTTTGTTCTGAATGGCTTTGCTTGAAACTTCCGAAGACAATTGATTTGAGTTGGTGTAATCATGACTTTAAGATCTCTCAGGATCTTTCTATTGGAAACCAATGGTTTTTGTAAGATTGCTTAACTAAAGGAGTACAAATATTCCGGTTTTTCTAGACTCGGACTAACGAGAAAGAGATTGCTTCTGTTGATTTCACATTACCCTCATAAACTAACTCTGACAAGATCACTTACTTTTCGGTAGCGTGAATGCATGTAGCTCGATCTATTGAGGTTGGTTTGAGACAGAAAGATTATGTCCTGCAAAAGTGTTTGCTGTCTGATAAATGAGGTTCAACATAGTAGAGGGCAGCTTACAATATCCAAGCAGCAGAAGGCTTGACAGGAACGTTGAATTGGGAAAAGTTTGGTGCTGCGTAGTTGTATGTATTATTTATCCTATAAGTGATACATGGACCGCAATACCTTCATAGCGCAGCACATTATGCATCACGTTAATTACAATTTCAGTAGCTTTTGA